>CM070791.1:8536380-8621380 GCA_036346955.1 Dipus sagitta | reverse complement strand
AAAATGTCTGGAAGTTTCCACATTGAGATTCAGTTTAAAAGATCTGGAAAATGACCAATGGGACTTCCTGCCAAGATGGCGACCGCCTAACTGCACCGGGCACATCCTGAGGAAAGAAAGACAAGACATTAAGGATTCACTGGGTCTTTTAGGGGACAGCAATCTCCATTAGATTGCCAGTGGGTGGGAACAGAGGGGAAAAAACAGGCAATCGCTGATTTCTTCATGTGTGGGTAGCCCACCCCTCCCCCAAATACCACCGTACCCACAGTCCCAGCTTCAGGAAACTCCCGAACATACTGTAGAAAGTGTCCCAGGACAACATAGTTCCACTTGCCTCACTGCACAGGGGTGATCACCCTGCTACCCTGCCCACAAGTGACCTTGGCCTGACTACACCTGCTGGCCCATTGGAGCTCAGGCTCCTTTGATCAATTGGCCCACCAAAGGCAAGCAGCACCACACCGATCCCTACTTGTGCAGGTTTAGCCTGTTAAGCCCATTTGCTCACTTACTGCTCTGTCTGGCACACATTCACACGAGAGTCCAGGCCCATGGCAAGAGCACAAGTGAGCTCAGACTGTCTCTGTCGCTTGTGCCAGCTCAGGTGCCAGCCCCTCCTTGGCTGCTGAGCTGGTAGACAACCATTGTCCTGTTGTGGGTGAGCTCAGCCTGCTTCTAGGTCCCACCATGCCAGAGGTTGGGCAGCTTCGGTGCTTGGTGCCTCAGTGTCCCTCCTACCATGAGCACAGGCATCATTGGCACATTACCACATAAGAGCTCAGGCAAATTTGGTGCCCCTGCCAGGCAGGAGCTCAGGCAGCTTTGGAAAGTGAGAGGCAAAGCCCAGACTACCTGGCAACTGCTTCAGGCTGCTTTAGCTTCCCACTGTGCTTCATCCCAGGCTGATCCACCCACCTATGTGCCCATACACTGCAATGGGCAGACCACAACGCAAAAGAAATAAAATGAAAAATCGAATGCAAGACAATCCAGTTAGATCACCCACTCCTACAATGAACATCTCTAATCAAAACATAGACGAGTCATTAGGATCAGAACATCAAAATGAAGCTATGAGCAATGCAACCCTGACTAAGCTACTGGTAGACATTGGAGAAAAGCAACAAAGGACCGATAATTGTGCAGATGCTGCCATCACTAAACTAGACCTAATAGATAAGAAAATTGAAGGAATTCAAAGACAGTTAAGAGAAATGAAGGAGACTGGAAAAAAAAAGAGGACCTCAAAAATCAGCTGATCATGACAAATGAAGACATAAAGAAATGCAAGGTTGTATTCCAAGAGGCATCAAGAAAATCAGAAAATGATGTGAAAGGGGAGCTGGACAGAGGGATGGAAACTATACATAGAAAAGTAGGAGAAAATGCAAACCTAGCTGGACAACTCCAAAACTCTCTAGAAGATCTCAAGAATAGAGTCAGCCATGTGGAGGATAGAAACTCTGATCTGGAAGACAAGATGGAAGAAACAGTTAGAGTTCAAAATTTTCAGTAAGTTCAAAAGTTCCTGTGAACAGAACATGAGGGAATTGTGGGATACCCTTAAACGTCCTAATATCAGGATCATTGGAATACCAGAAGGAGAAGAAATTCAGACCAAAGGCATGGAGAACTTATTTAACAAAATAATTGAAGAAAAATTCCCCAGTCTCTTAAACTAAAGGCCCATCAAGATATAAGAAGCCAACAGAATTCTAAACAGATTGGACCAAAGGAGAAACTCTCCAAGACATATTGTCATTAAGACTCTAAACATTGACACCAAAGAGAAAATCCTAAAAGCAGCTAGGGAAAACCAGCACACCACTTTTAAAAGTAACCCCATCAGAATTACTCCAGACTTCTCAATGTAAACCCTGAAAGCTAGAAGGGCCTGAAATGAAACAGTACAAAGTCTAAGAACCTATGGCTTCCCACCAAACTACTCTACCCAGCAAAAGTATCCCTCATAATAGATGGTGAAAGAAAAACTTTCCATGACAAAAATCAGCTTTACAATTATATGAACACAAAACCAAACCTACAGAGAGTATTTCAGGAAATTCTCCACAGAGAAGAAACAAATAATCAAACCCAAATGCCTACAAGAAGCAGATCACAATTACCAAACTCAGAGTAGGCACAAAAAGCCTCAAAGTCCATGAAAACAACAACCCACATATACCATCACAATATGGCAGGGATCAAATCAAATCTCACACGCATTACCCTAAATATTAATGGCCTTAGTTCACCCATCAAGAGACACAAGCTAACAGGATGGATCAAAAAATTAGACCCCTCAATCTGTTGTCTTCAAGAACACCTCACGAGTAAAGACAGACACCTCCTCAGGGTGAAATGGTGGAAAACAATATTCCAAGCAAACTGGAATAAGAAAACAAGTAGGCGTAGCTATATTAATATCAGATAAAATAGACTTCAAACCAAAAATAATCAAAAAAGACAAAGAAGGCCACTTCCTACTCATCAAGGGAATGATCCATCAAGAGGATATTACAATCACCAACGTTATGCAACACAAGGGCACCACAGTTCATAAACCAAAAAATACTTTACAATAAAACAGAAATAAGCACCAACACCATCATAGTTGGGGACTTCAATACACCATTATCAGTAATAGACAGATCATCCAAACAGAAACTCAACAGGGAAGTAAGAGAGCTCAAAAAACCATAGATCACTTAGTCCTAATGGACATCTACAGAACTTTCCCTCCCAAGTCCACAGCCTACACATTCTTCTCAGAAGCCCATGGAACATTCTCTAAAATAGATCATATACTGGGTCACAAAGTCTGCCTCCAAAGATTGAGGAAGATTGACATAGATCCCCACATCACATCACATCACATCACAATGCTATATTGCTAGAAATTAAAAACAAAAAACCCACCACGAAACCAAACAACACCTGGAAACTGAACAGCACACTTTTAAACAATAAATGGATAGTGGATGAAATAAAAAATGAAATTGCAAAATTTTTAGAAATGAATGACAATGAGAACACATTGTACCAAAACTTATGGGACACAATGATGGCGGTCCTCAGGTTAAAATTCATAGCACTAAATGCCTTCATAACAAAGACAGAGAGATCCCAAATCAATAACCCAACCATCCACCAAAAGGCACTGGAAAAGCAAGAAAAATCCAACCCAAAGAGCTCCAGAAGGAAAGAAATAATTAAGATCTGAGCAGAAATTAATGAATTGGAAACATAGAAAAGAATTAAGACAATTGACAAAACAAAGAGCTGGTTCTTAGAATAAACAAACAAGATTGACAAACCCCTGGCCAATATAAACAAGCAAAAAAAAAAAAAAAAGAGATGCTTCAAAATAACAAAATTCAAAATTAAAAAGGCGAGATCCCCACACACATAAGTGAAATTGGGAGAATCATCAGGACTCATTTCAAAAACCTTTACTTCAAAAAACTGGATAATGTGGAGGAGATAGATAAATTCCTGGATGCATACCATCTATCGAAATTAAACGCAGAGCAGATTACTCTCCTAAACAAACCTATCACACTCACTGACATTGAAAAAGTAATAAGAATCCTCCCCAAAAAGAAGAGTCCAGTACAAGATGGCCTCTCAGCTGAATTCTATCAAACCTTCATGGAAGAAATCAATCCAATCTTCCTCAAACTGTGTCACACAATTGGAGAACAGGGAAAGGTACCCAACTCCGTTTATGAAGCTAGTATCACCCTAATTCCAAAACCAGGCAGAGATGCCACAAGAAAAGAAAATTACCAGCCTATTTCCATCATGAACTTAGATGCAAAGATCCTGAACAAAATCCTCACAAACTGAATCCAACAACACATCAACAGCATTATCCAACTTGACCAAGTGGGATTTCTCCCAGGAACATGGTTGGTTCAACATAAGGAAATCTGTCAATGTAATACACCACATAAACAAAGTTAAACACAAAAACAACATGATCATTTCGAAAGTTGCAGAGAAGGCCTTTCACAAGATACAACATCACTTCTTGATCAAAACATTGGAGAAAATTGGCATGGTAGGTTCATATCTTAACAATATAAAGGCAATATACAAAGCTCCTAAGTCCCAAATATTACTTAATGGAGAGAGACTGGAGGAATTCCCATTAAGATCAGGAACAAGACAGGGTTGTCCACTCTTACCTCTGCTCTTCAATATAGTACTGGAAGTCCTAGCTCAAGCAATAAGACAGGAGAAGGAAACAAAATGGATACAATTTGGAAAGGAAGAAGTTAAGTTAGCTCTACTCACTGATAACATGACTGTGTATGTAACACACCCGAGACACTCCATCCCCAAACTCCTGAAGGTGATTAACTCCTATAGCAAAGTAGCAGGATACAAAATCTATGCACAATAATCAGTAGCCTTTATATATGCAAATGACAAAGGTACAGAGAAAGAAAAAAGGGACATGGTCCCATTTTCAATAGCAAAAAATTAAAATAAAATACCTTGGAATAACGTTAACCAAGGAAGTGAAAGATCTATACAATGAAAACATAAAAACACTCAAAAAAGAAATTGAGGAGGACTTGAGAATATGGAAAGTCATCCCATGCTCCTGGATAGAGAGAATTAACATTGTCAAGATAGCAATCCTACCAAAGGCAATATACAGATTTAATGCCATTCCAATTTAAATCCCAATGGCATTCTTCACCAAGATAGAAAAAAATTATATCAAATTTCATAAGGAAAGGCAGAAGGCCTCGCATATCCAAACATATCCTCAGCAAAATAAATACCTCTGGAGGCATCACCGTACCTGATCTAAAGCTATTTTACAAAGCCATAGTAATAAAAACACCATAGTACTGGCATAAAAACAGGAGTATAGACCAATGGAATAGACTTGAGGACCCGGACTTTGGGTCAAGCAACTACAGCTACTTGATATTTGACAAAGGCCCTAACAATATAGGATGGAAAAAAGACAGCATCTTCAACAACTGGTGCTGGACAAACTGGATAACCCTATGCAGAAACTGAAACTTGACCCACACATTTCACCATGCACTATACTCAGAGTCCAAATGGATCAAAGACCTCATATAAGACAGAATTCGTATACTACTGGAAGAAAATTTAGGGAGTACAGTTCCATGATATAGGAATCGAAAAAGACTTCTGTACAAAACCCCAGTAGCTCACAAAACTAAACCAGTCACTCAAGGGGGCAATGGGATCACATGAAGCTGAAGAGTTTCTTTACAGACAAAGCATACATAAAAAAAAGCCAATAGATTACGACAGAAATGGGAGAAAAATATTTGTGGGTTATCCAACTGATAGAGGCCTATGCTCTAGAATCTACAAAAGAACTCAAAAAATCTAAACAGTAAGAAGGCCAAACACCCACCGCACAAAATGGGGCAAAGAGCTGAACCGGCAGTTCACAGAGGGAAGCAAATGGAAATGGCAAACACACACCTAAGAAAATGTTCATCATCCCTAAGCATCAGAGAAATGCATATTAAACAACTATGAGATTCCACCTTACCCCCAATAAGGATAGCAAACATCAAAAATCAAATGAAAATAAATGCTGGCAGGATGTGGGGAAGTAGGAACATATCCACTGTTGGTGGGAATGTAAGATGGTACAACCACTTTGGAAAGCAATATGGAGACTTCCTGAGAAGCTGATATAGAAACAAAAGACCATTTTTTCCCTTACTGGGATACCCTAAAACCAAACCACAGGCCAAGAGATTTGCTCAACCATGTTTTACGCTCAATTTTAATACTAAAGGGGTGGGAAACAACCCCAAACCATCCTAAAGAATGGATAACTAAGATGGGTTATTACACAATGGAACTAAAAAAGAAAAATGAACAATGAAATTTGGGGAAAAAGGAAAAACCGGGAAAGGGATCTTCTCAGTAACCCCCCAATCAAGAAAAAAAAACCCCATATCTCACTCACAAAAAATCCCTTAAATCTCCCCAAAGGCCTTACATCCCAGCAGCATTTTGGGGATTAGCAAAAAGGGAGGGGGGAGGGAGGGAGGGCAAAGGGGTGGGAAACACAACTAGCCCCAATGGCAAGGGGACCATAAAATTTCTTCTAAAGGCCCAAAATCTGACCTTCACCGGGCCCCTTTTGGGGGAACACTGACCACAAGAACGGGAAAGGGGTAGTAGATTCCCTTAATCTTCTACACTTCCCCCCTCCCCCCCTTTTCTTTTTTAAATCTTTTATTTTTTTTTTTTCCCCTTTTTTAGGGACTGCCCTTTAAAACTCCCATACCAGCAGGGCTTCACCACAATGACTTTTGATCAAGAGCCAAAGGTTTCCTAAAGGAAAAAAATTTCTTTTTAAGACTTGATGACCCACCAAAGTTGTTGACCCCCCCCTTGAAGACCCCTTATGTGGTTACTTTTAAAATAAAAGGGATGGGGAAAATGGGAAGAGTCAGCCCCAGACATCGGGTCTATCCCAGAATTCACATGGGCACTGGGGAAAATGACAAAATTTTCCCAAGCAACTCTGGCTAACCCTTTTCAAAAAATAACCTTTGTGACCCCACACAGTGCAATGTGGCACACACCGGGGAAAAAAACCCAATGCTCTTATTGGCAACTGACCCCCTCGGGGGTCGGGGACCCTAGGGAGCTGGGAAACAAGTCGCCAACCAAAATAACCCATCCAATTCAAGCCCCAAATGTGGGTACAAGAGGCCTCACTTTTAAATTTCTTATAAAAAAGTAAGGTTTCTTTTGTCTGGTGCTAACTTATCCCCTTTGGGAGAATCTGTTTCTTTTTAGTGATGTAGTCCTAAAGAGGCCCCCCCAAATCCCCAAAAAAAGGGGCCCCCCGGCGAAATAAGAAAAATTGGGGAAAAAAAGAAAGGGTGCTGTTTTCGTAAACCCAAATACAGCAAAGGGGAAGAATCAACACAAGAAAAATAAACTCCTACCAAATCAAAGACCGAGCCCAGGGGCCCCCAAAACCTCATCCTGAAGCAACCAAAAATGAACCAACATGGCTCAGGGAAATTTTGTGGAAGAGGGGGGAAAGAAAGCAACCACATTTGGTCATGATATGCAGAGACATTTATCCTACCCAAACTGTGGGAATCCCAAAACAGACCATTACCTCAAAAGGGGGGGCCAGGGGGGGGGCTGGGAGCCAAAATGGACCCAAAAAGACTGTATCCCATACAAAAATAATTTAAGAAAGGTTCACAAGTTTAAGGGAAAATGTGGACCTAAAATATAGTAAGTATTTATGACTACAAAATAATCTCTCTTCATCTTATTCTAAATAACATCTCATGAATACACAAGAAACACATATTGAAATCGCAAGAGGAATAGCCAAAGCATGTACAAAAACAAATTTATAAGAAATACATCAGACATCTCAAAGAAAAACCTTGAAAACCAAGGGTGGTTATTTAAATTAAATTGGTTTCACTTGGGCTGATTGTACTTTGAATACTTGGTCTCAGCTGGTGGAAATTTGGGAGAGTTGTTGAGTGTTTGTGAGATGTTACCTTTATTGAGTTGTGTAACAGAGGAGTGGAACATGAGTTATTTTACTCCAGCCCACCCTGGATACAGACCTTGCTTAACAGAGGCTACTCCTTTCCTGCTGCTCTGGAAATGTGATGCTCTCATGTTGTATGTTCTTCCATGTGCTCTCACCATAGTGAATCTTTCTCTCAAAACTATAAGCTGAAATAAAGCACTGCTTCATATAAGCTTCTTCTGCTTGGGTGTTTTCTCCCAGCAACAAGAAGGTAACTGCTACATGATAAAAGCATGGAGTGATATGTTTCAAGCCCTTACAATAAATGTTACCAAAAATTTCTATATCCATCTAGGTTACCATTTCATATCTATGAAAGAAGCTCTCTAAGTTAATTACAAACTAAAGTCATTCTTAATTGGGAAGCAAGTATTACAGAAGAAAATTAAAGGGAATATGTACAAATAAGAGATATAATATCACAAACATGACAGCTTGGAAAAGAATAAATTTCAAAAATTACTAGACAGACAAATTTAAATAAGGAAATGAGCAAATTTTCAAGAATATTTTCAAATTAATAAGGAAGAAAGTTACTCATGACATTTGGAGGATCCTCAGGGAACATTCTGAAAAATAGGACAATAACAAATTTGAAAAGAAAACTTAGACAAAATTAATAAAATTTCTAATCATATGTCACCTACCAAAATTTAACCAAGTGGGTAACAATGAGCTATGGAGAAAAATCATGAGACAAATTTCAACATTTTTTTCATGTTCAAAGATTTTAAGAAACAAGGAGTAAAGAATCATCACAACATAACCAAGCTTATACCATAGACATATAGTTAATGTTAAGGTGAAAACTGAAAGTACATTTTATAAAGTGAAGAGTGAGACAAGGCTGTCAACTCTTACCCTTCTAATTCAAATTAGACCGTGAAATCTTACCTTGTATACTATTCCAAGAAAAATAAATACAATGGATTTAAATAGAAAAGGGAAAATTCAAATTATCACTGCATACAATATGATCCTACACTTAAAAGAACAAACAGTTACATGAGGAGATGCTTAGATTGTACACACAGTTTCAGTAGTGTAGCAGAATACAAAACCAAAATAGGGACTAGTACACCAATGGAGAATCATTGAAAACAAAATTAAGAAAACAATTCCCTTTAACATATCTTGTAAAACCTAAAAGTTAACTGAACCAAAGTTATTGAATACTTCCACAATGAAACCCTTCGGAAATAGATTAGAAAATATAATATAAAACATAGACTTCCATTTTTATACATAAACAGAATTAGTATTATTAAAAAGGGTCATGTAACCAAAAGTAATATGCACATGTAATACATTTTCTATCAAAAATTTAATTGTATTCTTACATAAATAAAAATTCAAAGTTTGCTATGATAGCGCACACCTTTAATTCTGGCACTTGGGAGGCAGAGGTAGGAGGATCACCATGAGTTCAAGGCCACCCTGGCACTTCATAGTGAATTCCAAGTCAGTCTGGGCTAGAGTGAGACCCTACTTCTAAAAAACCAAATGGAAGGGGATATGATGGAAAATGGAGTTGCAAAAGGGAAAGTGGAGATAGGGAGGATATTACCTTGGGATTTCTTTTTATAATCATGGAAATTGTTTAAAAAATTTGAAAAAACATAAAAAATAAAAAGCCAAATAAATAAATATAAAATCTATCAATAAAAACAAAAAAATAAAATCCCTTGGAATAATGTTAACCAAGGAAGTGAAAGATCTATACAACAAGAACATAAAAACACTGAAAAAAGAAATTGAGGAGGACTTGGGAAAATGGAAAGACCTCCCATGTTCCTGGATAGGCAGAATTAACATTGTGAAGATGACAATCCTACCAAAGGCAATATACAGATTTAATGCAATTCCAATTAAAATCCCTACAGTGTTCTTCACAGATATAGAAAAAATGATCTCAAATTTCATACGGAAAGGCAGAAGGCCTCAAATATCCAAACATATCCACAGCAAAAGAAATACCTATGGAGGCATCACCATACCTGATCTAAAGCTATATTACAAACCATAGTAATAAAAACAGCATGGTACTGGCATAAAAACAGGAGTATAGACCAATGGAATAGACTTGAGGACCTGGACTTTGGGTCCAGCAACTATAGCTACTTGACATTCTATAAAGGCCCAAACAATGTAGGCTGGAAAAAAGACAGCATCTTCAACAAATGGTGCTGGACAAACTGGATAACCATATGCAGGAAACTGAAACTTGACCCACACATTTCACCATGCACTATACTCAAGTCCAAATGGATCAAAGACCTCAATATAAGACCAGAAATTCGTATACTACTGGAAGAAAATTTAGGAAGTACTTTCCATGATATAGGAATCGAAAAAGACTTCCTGAACAAAACCCCAGTAGCTCACAAAACTAAACCATCACTCAACCAATGGGATCACATGAAGCTGAAGAGTTTCTTTACAGACAAGCATACAATAAACAAAGCCAATAGATTACGAACAGAATGGGAGAAAATATTTGTGGGTTATCCAACTGATAGAGGCCTAATCTCTAGAATCTACAAAGAACTCACAAATCTAAACAGTAAGAAGTCAAACACCCCACTCACAAAATGGGGCAAAGAGCTGAACAGGCAGTTCATAGAGGAAGAAATACAAGTGGCAAACGCACACCTAAGAAAATGTTCATCATCCCTAAGCATCAGAGAAATGCAAATTAAAACAACTATGAGATTCCACTTTACCCCAATAAGGATAGCAAACATCAAAAAATCAAATAAAAATAAATGCTGGTGAGGATGTGGAGAAGTAGGAACACTCATCCACTGTTGGTGGGAATGTAGGATGGTACAACAACTTTGGAAAGCAATATGGAGACTTCTGAGAAAGCTGAGTATAGAGATACCAACAGGCCCAGTTATTCCCTTACTTGGCCTCTACCCTAAAACCTTCAAACCACAGGCTAGAGAGATTTGCTCAACCATGTTTGTAGCGGCTCAGTTTGTAATAGCTAAGGGCTGGAATCAACCCATATGTCCATCACTAGAAGAATGGATAACTAAGATGTGGTGTATCTACACGATGGAATTCTATACAGCACTAAGAAAAATTGACACAATGAAATTTGAGGAAAAATGGTTAATCCTGGAAGGGATCATTCTCAGTGAATTCACCCAATCATAGAAAAAAAAAATCGCCACATAGTCTCACTCATCTACAGCACCTAACCTTAATCTACCCAAGGTACCTTACATTCCCAGCATGCATCTCATGGACTAGACACTAAGATGGAAGGGTAGGGAAGGGAGGGTATCAAAGGGGTGGGAAACACAAATCTAGACCAAAATGGCAATGGGACCATAAAATTCTACTTACTAAATGGCAGACCAAATGGCTGATCCTTCACCAGGCCCTTACAGGGAACACCCTGGATACAGACCTTGCTTAACAGAGGCTACTCCTTTCCTGCTGCTCTGGAAATGTGATGCTCACATGTTGTATGTTCTTCCGTGTCCTCTCACCATAGTGAATCTTTCTCTCAAAACTATAAGCTGAAATAAAGCACTGCTTCATATAAGCTTCTTCTGCTTGGGTGTTTTCTCCCAGCAACAAGAAGGTAACTGCTACATGATAAAAGTATGGAGTGATATGTTTCAAGCCCTTACAATAAATGTTACCAAAAATTTCTATATCCATCTAGGTTACCATTTCATATCTATGAAAGAAGCTCTCTAAGTTAATTACAAACTAAAGTCATTCTTAATTGGGAAGCAAGTATTACAGAAGAAAATTAAAGGGAATATATACAAATAAGAGATATAATATCACAAACATGACAGCTTGGAAAAGAATAAATTTCAAAAATTACTAGACAGACAAATTTAAATAAGGAAATGAGCAAATTTTCAAGAATATTTTCAAATTAATAAGGAAGAAAGTTACTCATGACATTTGGAGGATCCTCAGGGAACATTCTGAAAAATAGGACAATAACAAATTTGAAAAGAAAACTTAGACAAAATTAATAAAATTTCTAATCATATGTCACCTACCAAAATTTAACCAAGTGGGTAACAATGAGCTATGGAGAAAAATCATGAGACAAATTTCAACATTTTTTTCATGTTCAAAGATTTTAAGAAACAAGGAGTAAAGAATCATCACAACATAACCAAGCTTATACCATAGACATATAGTTAATGTTAAGGTGAAAACTGAAAGTACATTTTATAAAGTGAAGAGTGAGACAAGGCTGTCAACTCTTACCCTTCTAATTCAAATTAGACCGTGAAATCTTACCTTGTATACTATTCCAAGAAAAATAAATACAATGGATTTAAATAGAAAAGGGAAAATTCAAATTATCACTGCATACAATATGATCCTATACTTAAAAGTACAGTTACATGAGGAGATGCTTAGATTGTACACACAGTTTCAGTAGTGTAGCAGAATACAAAACCAAAATAGGGACTAGTACACCAATGGAGAATCATTGAAAACAAAATTAAGAAAACAATTCCCTTTAAAATATCTTGTAAAACCTAAAAGTAAACTGAACCAAAGTTATTGAATACTTCCACAATGAAACCCTTCGGAAATAGATTAGAAAATATAATATAAAACATAGACTTCCATTTTTATACATAAACAGAATTAGTATTATTAAAAAGGGTCATGTAACCAAAAGTAATATGCACATGTAATACATTTTCTATCAAAAATTTAATTGTATTCTTACATAAATAAAAATTCAAAGTTTGGTATGATAGCGCACACCTTTAATTCTGGCACTTGGGAGGCAGAGGTAGGAGGATCACCATGAGTTCAAGGCCACCCTGACACTTCATAGTGAATTCCAAGTCAGTCTGGGCTAGAGTGAGACCCTACTTCTAAAAAACCAGGTGGAAGGGGATATGATGGAAAATGGAGTTGCAGAAGGGAAAGTGGAGATAGGGAGGATATTACCTTGGGATTTCTTTTTATAATCATGGAAATTGTTTAAAAATTTTGAAAAAACATAAAAAATAAAAAGCCAAATAAATAAATATAAAATCTATCAATAAAAACAAAAAATAAATAGAATTATAGCATACATATGGAAAGACAAAAGAAAGTCCCAGCCAGGCATGGTGGCACATGCATTTAATCCCAGCACTCGGGAGGCAGAGGTAGGAGGATCGCCATGAGTTTAAGGCTACACTAAGATGACAGAGTTAATTCCAGGTCAGCCTGGACCAGAGTGAGACCCTACCTCAAAATAAAAAAAAGAAAAAAAAAAAAAAGAAAGCCCCAAGGCAATCTCTGACTTCAAACTGATCGCAACAGAATGGCCATCTCACAAGCCATTCTGAAGACTAATAGAATAAAATGTATGAGCCAGAAATAAGCAACAGCAATCTAATTTTAAAAAAGAGAAAGAGAAAAAATGACAGCTTCTTTAACAAGTGCTGCTGGGAAATTTGGATATTTACATGCAAAATACTGATAGTAGACTCTCAGTCTTCACCATGTTCAAAACAAATTCAGAGTGGACAAATGACCTTATTATACTCTCATAGCAAACCCAACACCTAGGGTCACTTTTCAGATACTCTGAGTGTCTTGAGAGTCACACCTAGCACCTTAAGCTCCTACCACGAAGATATATAACATCAGATTGTTTGACACATCCAATAATGCTTCAGCTAATTAGAAAATCAAAGCTTTAAATTAATCCAAGATGCAAAAATATATACATTATAACACAAGAAACACCAAAAGTCAAGACAATATAAATCTATCAAAAATTATTAATTCATCAGAAATGACCTCCAGTGAGAATGAGTTAGAGAAAATGCCTGAGGAAGTTTTCAATTGAATGAATATAAATATGCTCAAAGAAATCAAAGAGGAAATCAAAGGAATGAAAGAGGAAATCAAAGGAACCAAAGAAGATACAGAGCACCAATATAATGAAATAAAGAGGTCAATACAAGACATAAATAAGAAAATAGAAATAATATAGAAAAACCAGTCAGAATTACTAGCAATGAAGAGTGCAGTCAATGAAATAAAAAAAAAAAAACACTCTGTACAAAATCTCGCCAGTAGAATGGGTGAAAGACAGGACAGAATATCTAAACTAGAAGACCAGGGGGCAGATCTAATACAGTCTAACAAAGAGAAAGAAAAACTAATAGGAAAGTATGAATGGGAATTTCAAGATATTTGGGACACTATGAAATGATCAAACATAAGAATTCAGGATATAGTAGAAGGAGAAAAATTTCACTGCAAAGGCATAGTAGGTATATTCAACAAAATCATAGAAGAAACTGTCCCCAAAATTGGGAAAGAGCTGCCAATGCAGATACATGAATCCTTTAGAACACTAACCAGACAAAACCTGGAAAGAACCTCTCCTTGCCATATTATAATTAAACTATCAAACATAGAAACCAAAGACAAAATATTGAAAGCAGTTAGAGAGAAAAATCAAGTTACCTACAAAGGCAAGCATATCAGGATCACAGCAGATTACTCAGCACAAACCTTAAAAGCCAGAAAGGCTTGGAGTGATGTATTCCAACTTCTGAAAGATAACAACTGTTAACCAAGGTCACTTTATCCTGCAAAGCTATCCATTCAAATAGATGGACATTCCACAACAAATGCAGGCTAAAGGAATATTTGAAGACAAAACCAGCTCTACAGAAAATACTTGAAAGAATCCTCCATGCTGAAGAGAAAGAAAACCACACATATAAGGAACCTGGAAAAAACAAACAATACTCAAATACTACTTAACACAATTGAGCAAAGGTAAAACCAGAAGAACTACAAAAATGGCAAAATTAAAGCCGGGCATGGTAGTGCACTCCTTTAGTCCCAGCACTCATGAGTCAGAGGTAGGAGTATCACTGTGAGTTCGAGGCCACCCTGAGACTAGTGAATTCCAGGTCATCCTGAGCTAGAGTGAGACTCTACTTTGAAAAAACAAAAAAAAAAAAAAAAAAAAAAGGCAAAAATAAATACACACCTTTCAATAACATCCCTTAATATCAAAGGCCTCAATGTCACAACCAAAAGACATAGGTTTGCAGACTGGATTAAAAAGCAGGAGCCTCCAATTTGTTGTCTCCAAGAAACTCGCCTTCCTACACTGTCTTAGGGTGAAAGGTTGAAAAATGGTGTTTCAAGCAAATGGGCCTAGAAAACAAGCAGGCATTGCTATCCTAATATCTGACAAGGTAGACTTCAGTCCACCACTAGTTAGGAAAGATAAGGAAGGTCACTTTATATTGAATAAAGGCACACTCCAACAGGAGGACATTACAATCCTAGGCTGCTCACTTTGGACACTGTGTTGGTGTCCTGGGCCAGCTGTTCCAGATTGTGGGTCAGATGTTTGTTTCCATCTGGGATTTGATCATTATACTCTCATACATTTCATTTATTATGTAAATAAAAATGTCATTGTGCCTTATGCCCTTCAATTATATCAGAGCTGCAGATCTTGGAGATGTCTCAGGCTCTGCAGTGTCCCCCACATGCAGAGTTGACTCACAAGACATCAACGACAATCTGGAATTCTTTAAGGTTTGCTTCAGGTTTCACAAAAGATGTGGGCTTTAGCTTAGATAGTAGTGAATTTTAAATTAAATGAGGTAGTGTTTGGTATCACATGGATAAATCTGTGAAATGTCAAACTTCAATCTATTTCTTCTTTGGAAAATATTCAGTAGGGTGGAGCAAAAACATATGAGTAAGTAAATTAAAATATTTTTTTGCAATGTGGACACTCTAGTATTTTCCAGATTGCACATTCATCTCCACATGATAAATTAAAGTAACACAAAATTCACAAATTCTGGCCTTCAACAGATATGGGGGATTGCAGGATGGGCATTAACAAGCACACCAGTGCATTAGAAGATATGGAATGCTGACATGTAGCCATCAAAGACATATAAGTGAGAAAACGTCAATATTACATTTCCATGTCTCTGTTAAGAAATGACTCATGGGGTCCTGTCTGCTTCAGGTGGCATTAATGAATACATTCATCACAGAGCATGGTGAAAAGGTGGTGCTCATAGAAATCCTTTGTTCTCTTCTGCAATTGCATCTCAGGTCTTCAGAGGCAGAAACAAGCCATGCTCTTTGTTCACTAGCAGATATCTCTATGGACAAACCTTTAGTCTTTTCTCAGATGGGGAAAAATGAATCATTTCTGATTCATGGAAGATCCTCTTAAGTGCTGGTTAGGTGAAAGCAAGACTGTTTACTGCAAGTTCTAATCTTAATATTGACTACTACCCTGAAGGTACCATCATGGTTTATTGTCAGGTATTGACTGAGGATAGTCCATCATCATTGCTAGATTTCCATTAGAGCAAGTACATGTGGAAGTTTGTGCAGTGGCAGTATGGTGGGAAGAATACACAGCAGATGTTTATGTGTAATAGCCAACAGTTAGACATGGTTGACTTCATATGCAATTGCTCCTGAAGGACAATTCTTGCACTAACTTCCATCAGCTAAGTATTTGCTATGCAGTTTACTTAACTTCCCTATTTAAATGTGTTCCCAATTAATGTATGAGAGTACAGAATCTAAGGAAATTAAGACAGTTGCTCTTGAAGTGGATAGAAGTCTTGCATTTGATGTCAAGGTAAGTCTCACACTAAAGATGGTGTGTGAGTGGGAATATACCCTGATTCTTTTGTTATTGGATTCAAGTGTCATTAGCATGACCTCTGGTTTCTGTCCACCCTGGACTTATGCAGGTGTCTGTGAGAACCCATGAAAAATGAGTTGGAACCACTCATCTCTTCTCCAGGACATCTGCCAACCAGACTATCACTTCCTTGCTCCCATCCATGCCCTATGCAGAAGGAAGAGGAGGCATTGGGTCTCTGGTTCACTAAAGCATCATTTTATTTAACATAAAATGTGTCTTCAAAGCAGTCCTTTCCAAAAAGAAAGAAAATGAGGATTCTTCCCCAGTGGGAAATATTCTCCTTTCATCCTCAACTGATGGAAGAGCCCAGGAGAGGCTATGGTGGCCTTGGTGAGATCTGAAGCCTTGGTATCTCTCTGCCTGCTATGGTTTGGTGGGATGTTCAGTACATGCTTCTGTGTCTTTATTACAGAAAATGATACTGGTATGAGAGACAAGTCTTACGTGGCCCTGTGGGATCCTACTGCCCCAGGCCCCAGAACACTAAACATCATACACTTGGATGACATGGAGAATCCAGGATGAGTGGAGACACTAGGCACATGCATAACGGCAACCCTGGTATAAAATTCAAAGGTAATATCCTCTACTATTGGATATTCCTTTCATTTTTCCCAAATCCTTAAGTCGCTTTTAAACTACTAAAGGCTTTTTATAAAACAGTTTTATGAGTGATATTGCAAATGCTATGACATAAAGATATTAGTGTGTAATATTTACAATACGTTTTGTTCCATTCAATTTCTATCATCTTCTTGTCACACTTCCTTTTTATGTGTGACCTTTCACATTGTAATTTTCTTTTCACAAAACCTTGTCTTCATTGAGCAATGAATTGTAGGAAAATGAATTCAATTTATTTTACTCTTAATTTATATTACATCAGAAGGTGTCTGAGTTCAAGATTAGCAATTCCTTTTAATTAAACTCTTCAAGGTGTAGTAAAAACAGATAATTGACTTGTTCCAAAAAGAATATACCGGCTACAGAGATAGCTTAGCTGTTAAGGTGCTTACTGCAAGGACTCATCTTCAAATCTCCACGTCTCATGCAGTGATACAAGTTCCCAAAAGGGGGCACACAAGTCTGGAGTTCATTCACAGTGGCTTCAGGTCCTGGCACACTCATTCTCTCTCTCTCTCTCCCCCTCCCTCACTTCTTCCCTCCCTCCCAATATATCTCTTTCAAAATAAAAAAAAGAAACATCTAGAATACAGCTATTATTGGTAACACTGTGTTCTGATTTTCTGTATTTTCTTTAGAAATTAAAACTGGCATAATAATGTACAGATTATTAAAATAATGCAAGTTGTTTGGGATCCTGAAAGATTTTGTATATTTTTCTCTGTGTTGTCCTAATAACAGCCAATATCACTCTAAGAAATAAATGTAGAAAGGTTGGGATAAAGATGTGTCTAAAACATGGAAGATTCACACCTGGCCCTGAATTGCAGCCATTTGTGTACAATGAATCCTTTCTCAATATAACTTTTTGCAAGTGGATGTGTACGTGTATTCACATGTTGTGGGTACACATAATTAGGTGTACATGTACATGTGTTCACATACATGTGGAGGCCATACATTGAGTTCACTTGTGTTCTTACATCGTCCTCCACATTATTTACTGGGGAAGGACCTTTCACTTGAACCCAGGACTTGTCAATGTTGTAGTTTAGCTAGCCAGCTTGTCCTGGGTATCCTCTTTTTCCACCTCCTGAGTACTAGGATTAAAGGTGAGTGGCCATGCCTACCCAGCATTTATGTGGTTCCTGGGGATCTAACATCCAATTCTCATACATGTGCAGAAAGTGGTTTGTCCACTGACCCATTTACCACCACTCTCAATATCTGGATTGATAAAGTTGAATTTAATATCCATTTTTTTCAATTTTATAGCCCCAATGCTGGTAACCCAACACCATAACACATTTACATTTTTATACATTTCAACAATAAATTATTTTTGACCATGTTGGAATACACAATTAGAAGAGCTCTAGATTTCCCTAAGAGCACTTCATTTCCTTTAAGTTCCATGAGCACTATCTTGTCACTGTGACACATTTTTCTCTAAACAATATTTATTGGTTCATTTTCAGCATTTTATCAGAGTCAACAATTTTGTGTCTAATGAGTAAAAAAAAGAAACCTGCTTAAGCCAAAATACTTGCTGCAGACCCCATTGATGGAGCTCTGTTTTCAGTGGGGATAAAGTATTGTCAACATAAAGCATTATCAGAATTCTCACCTCTTGAATATATTTGACCTAACAATGTGATATACTCCTGTGCTCAATATAGGGTCTTGTTATTTTCTTTCTCCATTCCTTCCCAATTCTCTTCAGCATCAACACAACAGTGGAAAGTGTTGGGTGGCCCTTCTGTGGCTAGAAGCTAGTGTAGGAAGATGAAAACAGGCCAGCACAAGAGACCTGGAATTTCCAGAGAGATCACTGATATGTAGAAGGTAAATTCCACCTCAAGCATATGATCTTTAGTCAAGAAATTTATAAAAATCCTTGTTCTTTATTTAAAGTCAGAAAGAATATCCCAGGACATGAAACCTCACACAGGTTATGTTGTCTGTGGCCATGATAATAACACCTTCATTCCTGAGATGGTAGAGACAACATCAAATAGCCTTTCTTAGATCAGGTGTTTTTCCTCTTTGTCCTGTATTAATCTTAAACTATAAATGTCACAAAATGAAAGTTTAAGAAAGAAATCTAAATAACATATTTCTGTAGGAATTACTGTATCTATTACATGAGGAAAAGGTATTACTAGCAATTTTACTGAAAAGAAAAGCAACGATAATAACATAATATCCCTGGATGAGATTTAGCCTTCACAGGACATTTATCAACACAAGACAGAAGTGGTCATGATAACTTGCATTCTGGGGACTCTTATACATCACAGTTGATGTGAGGGAGTGAAGACACAGAAGGTCTGCCTTAGGCCACAGTGGATTCAACAAGGAACAAGTATCAGCAACATACATGGAAAAGCTCCCAAATGTTGGAGCTCAAACAAGACACTTACTTCTAAAAAGCAACCAGATCAAAGTTCTGAATAAATTTCAAAATATTTTAATTGAATTAATACAAATTGATTGAATTTAATATAATTAATGCAACTCTCCAAAATTTATTTATTGCAGTAAAAATGCTGTTTAGGGGCCAGAAGGATGGCTTAGAGGTTAAGGAGCTTGCCTGCAAATCCTAAGGACCAAAGTTTGATTCCCCTGTACCCATGTAAGCCACATACACAATGTGGCACATGTTTCTGGAGTTTGTTTGCAGTGGCTAGTGGTTCTGGCATGTGCACTTTCTCTCTGTCTGTCTCTCTTCTTTCTATTTCTCCCTCTGTCTCTGCTTGCAAATACATAAATAAATATATTTTTAGATGGTATTTAGAAGTAAATTACAGAATTTACAGAATTAAAAGCATTTATATTAACACAAAAGTCAGTGCTTTAAACTTCTGTTAGGTGCTGGAGGGATGGCTTAGAGGTTAAGGTGTTAATAGGACCCTGGTTCTATTCCCCAGGACCCATGCTAGCCAGATGCACAAGGGAGCACAAGCATCTGGAGTTTGTCTGCAGTGGCTGGAGGCCCTGGTACACACATTCTCTCTCTCTCTCCCTCTTTCTCTCTCTCTCTCTCTACCTATCTCTTTCTCTCTCTCCCCCTTTCTCTGTCATATAAATAAAAAATTCTGGCACTTGGGAGGCAGAGGTAGGAGGATCGCCATGAGTTTAAGGCTACACTAAGATGACAGAGTTAATTCCAGGTCAGCCTGGACCAGAGTGAGACCCTACTTCTAAAAAACCAAATGGAAGGGGATATGATGGAAAATGGAGTTGCAAAAGGGAAAGTGGAGATAGGGAGGATATTACCTTGGGATTTCTTTTTATAATCATGGAAATTGTTTAAAAAATTTGAAAAAACATAAAAAATAAAAAGCCAAATAAATAAATATAAAATCTATCAATAAAAACAAAAAAATAAAATCCCTTGGAATAATGTTAACCAAGGAAGTGAAAGATCTATACAACAAGAACATAAAAACACTCAGAAAAGAAATTGAGGAGGACTTGGGAAAATGGAAAGACCTCCCATGTTCCTGGATAGGCAGAATTAACATTGTGAAGATGACAATCCTACCAAAGGCAATATACAGATTTAATGCAATTCCAATTAAAATCCCTACAGTGTTCTTCACAGATATAGAAAAAATGATCTCAAATTTCATACGGAAAGGCAGAAGGCCTCAAATATCCAAACATATCCACAGCAAATGAAATACCTATGGAGGCATCACCATACCTGATCTAAAGCTATATTACAAACCATAGTAATAAAAACAGCATGGTACTGGCATAAAAACAGGAGTATAGACCAATGGAATAGACTTGAGGACCTGGACTTTGGGTCCAGCAACTATAGCTACTTGACATTCTATGAAGGCCCAAACAATGTAGGCTGGAACAAAGACAGCATCTTCAACAAATGGTGCTGGACAAACTGGATAACCATATGCAGGAAATTGAAACTTGACCCACACATTTCACCATGCACTATACTCAAGTCCAAATGGATCAAAGACCTCAATATAAGACCAGAAATTCGTATACTACTGGAAGAAAATTTAGGAAGTACTTTCCATGATATAGGAATCGAAAAAGACTTCCTGAACAAAACCCAGTAGCTCATGGCATGAAGTCTGCTGCCCTTGGACCATGGTCGTATAGCCTCTATCCTGACACAAAGGAAACACTACCATGGGCATTACTTTCTAGGAACAGAGAGCCCCTTCAGTGGCAATTTTAGTTTAGACTATCTTTTTAAATTAATTTTTATTTTCATAAGTTGAAGCCATTGATGGGCACAGTATTGTCCTTGGGGTGCCTTTCCCATTGTCCTGATGCAGAGCAAGAGGCTCTTCAAACATGTGAAAATAGGACATAGAACTACCATATGTTTGGCTTTCTCACTCCTTACATATACTAAAAGGAACTAAAATCATCAGACTACTGCACATCACCTTAGATGTCCATCAACAGATAATGAATGGAGAAATTGGTATATGTGTTTTACACCACACACACACACACACAATAGTGGTTATAACAGCCATAAATAAGAATAAAATTGTGTCATTTAGAGAAAATGAACCTATGTGGGGATTGTCATGTTAGAGAAAAAAAGCTAAAGTCAGAAAGGTACAGGTGTTCTGCCATTGTGTGATCTAGAGTTTACAGACCTCTCATGATGAATTAGAACCAATGCTCCTTAAACTAATATATATATGAGGAGGGAATTTGGAAGGATAATTTGGGGGGGCTATGAGTAAAATACAAAGATATACATGCATGAAAATGTTATACCCTTTTCTTTGTATGCTAACTAAAAATCAAGAAAAATCCCTTTTAGAGCACCTAATTTAATTGAGAACTTGGAGGGAGTGTATAAGTGCTAAGCATTGATTTAATGAAATTGTATTAGACCATTAATGCATCATTGTGAATAACATGCCTTGTAATAATCTTCAGTCTCTAAAGTAAGTATGATTATGTATAAGTAGGAATTTTCTACATCCTGCTATATATTATTAGTTCCATACCATAAGATGTATGTATTGTTCTTGCATATTAATCATTTTCCTGCAAGAAATGGTAAACTTGTATATAAGCCTGACACATTTACAAAAGAATGGGGAAAATACAGAAGGAATATTTTTGAATCAGAAAATGTCTGGAAGTTTCCACATTGAGATTCAGTTTAAAAGATCTGGAAAATGACCAATGGGACTTCCTGCCAAGATGGCGACCGCCTAACTGCACCGGGCACATCCTGAGGAAAGAAAGACAAGACATTAAGGATTCACTGGGTCTTTTAGGGGACAGCAATCTCCATTAGATTGCCAGTGGGTGGGAACAGAGGGGAAAAAACAGGCAATCGCTGATTTCTTCATGTGTGGGTAGCCCACCCCTCCCCCAAATACCACCGTACCCACAGTCCCAGCTTCAGGAAACTCCAGAACATACTGTAGAAAGTGTCCCAGGACAACATAGTTCCACTTGCCTCACTGCACAGGGGTGATCACCCTGCTACCCTGCCCACAAGTGACCTTGGCCAGACTACACCTGCTGGCCCATTGGAGCTCAGGCTCCTTTGATCAATTGGCCCACCAAACGCAAGCAGCACCACGCCGATCCCTGCTTGTGCAGGTTTAGCCTGTTCAGCCCATTTGCTCACTTACTGCTCTGTCTGGCACACATTCACACGAGAGTCCAGGCCCATGGCAAGAGCACAAGTGAGCTCAGACTGTCTCTGTCGCTTGTGCCAGCTCAGGTGCCAGCCCCTCCTTGGCTGCCGAGCTGGTAGACAACCATTGTCCTGTTGTGGGTGAGCTCAGCCTGCTTCCAGGTCCCACCATGCCAGACGTTGGGCAGCTTCTGTGCTTGGTGCCTCAGTGTCCCTCCTACCATGAGCACAGGCAGCATTGGCACATTACCACATAAGAGCTCAGGCAAATTTGGTGCCCCTGCCAGGCAGGAGCTCAGGCAGCTTTGGAAAGTGAGAGGCAAAGCACAGACTACCTGGCAACTGCTTCAGGCTGCTTTAGCTTCCCACTGTGCTTGATCCCAGGCTGATCCACCCACCTATGTGCCCATACACTGCAATGGGCAGACCACAGCGCAAAAGAAATAAAATGAAAAATCAAATGCAAGAAAATCCAGTTAGATCACCCACTCCTACAATGAACATCTCTAATCAAAACATAGACGAGTCATTAGGATCAGAACATCAAAATGAAGCTATGAGCAATGCAACCCTGAATAAGCTACTGGTAGACCTTGCAGAAAAGCACCAAAGGACCGATAATTGTGTAGATGCTGCCATCAATAGACTAGACCTAATAGATAAGAAAATTGAAGGAATTCAAAGACAGTTAAGAGATATGAAGGAGACTGGAAAAAAAAGAGGACCTCAAAAATCAGCTGATCATGCCAAATGAAGACATAAAGAAATGCAAGGTTGTATTCCAAGAGGCATCAAGAAAATCAGAAAATGATGTGAAAGGGGAGCTGGACAGAGGGATGGAAACTATACATAGAAAAGTAGGAGAAAATGCAAACCTAGCTGGACAACTCCAAAACTCTCTAGAAGATCTCAAGAATAGAGTCAGCCATGTGGAGGATAGAAACTCTGACCTGGAAGACAAGATGGAAGAAACAGTTAGAGAGTTCAAAATTTTCAGTAAGTTCAAAAGTTCCTGTGAACAGAACATGAGGGAATTGTGGGATACCATTAAACGTCCTAATATCAGGATCATTGGAATAACAGAAGGAGAAGAAATTCAGACCAAAGGCATGGAGAACTTATTTAACAAAATAATCGAAGAAAATTTCCCCAGTCTCTTAAACTAAAGGCCCATCAGGATATAAGAAGCCAATAGAATTCTAAACAGATTGGACCAAAGGAGAAACTCTCCAAGACATATTGTCATTAAGACTCTAAACATTGACACCAAAGAGAAAATCCTAAAAGCAGCTAGGGAAAACCAGCACACCACTTTTAAAAGTAACCCCATCAGAATTACTCCAGACTTCTCAATGTAAACCCTGAAAGCTAGAAGGGCCTGAAATGAAACAGTACAAAGTCTAAGAACCTATGGCTTCCCACCAAACTACTCTACCCAGCAAAAGTATCCCTCATAATAGATGGTGAAAGAAAAACTTTCCATGACAAAAATCAGCTTTACAATTATATGAACACAAAACCAAACCTACAGAGAGTATTTCAGGAAATTCTCCACAGAGAAGAAACAAATAATCAAACCCAAATGCCTACAAGAAGCAGATCACAATTACCAAACTCAGAGTAGGCACAAAAAGCCTCAAAGTCCATGAAAACAACAACCCACATATACCATCACAATATGGCAGGGATCAAATCAAATCTCACACGCATTACCCTAAATATTAATGGCCTTAGTTCACCCATCAAGAGACACAAGCTAACAGGATGGATCAAAAAATTAGACCCCTCAATCTGTTGTCTTCAAGAACACCTCACGAGTAAAGACAGACACCTCCTCAGGGTGAAATGGTGGAAAACAATATTCCAAGCAAACTGGAATAGAAAACAAGTAGGCGTAGCTATATTAATATCAGATAAAATAGACTTCAAACCAAAAATAATCAAAAAAGACAAAGAAGGCCACTTCCTACTCATCAAGGGAATGATCCATCAAGAGGATATTACAATCACCAACGTTATGCAACACAAGGGCACCACAGTTCATAAACCAAAAAATACTTTACAATAAAACAGAAATAAGCACCAACACCATCATAGTTGGGGACTTCAATACACCATTATCAGTAATAGACAGATCATCCAAACAGAAACTCAACAGGGAAGTAAGAGAGCTCAAAAAACCATAGATCACTTAGTCCTAATGGACATCTACAGAACTTTCCCTCCCAAGTCCACAGCCTACACATTCTTCTCAGAAGCCCATGGAACATTCTCTAAAATAGATCATATACTGGGTCACAAAGTCTGCCTCCAAAGATTGAGGAAGATTGACATAGATCCCCACATCACATCACATCACATCACAATGCTATATTGCTAGAAATTAAAAACAAAAAACCCACCACGAAACCAAACAACACCTGGAAACTGAACAGCACACTTTTAAACAATAAATGGATAGTGGATGAAATAAAAAATGAAATTGCAAAATTTTTAGAAATGAATGACAATGAGAACACATTGTACCAAAACTTATGGGACACAATGATGGCGGTCCTCAGGTTAAAATTCATAGCACTAAATGCCTTCATAACAAAGACAGAGAGATCCCAAATCAATAACCCAACCATCCACCAAAAGGCACTGGAAAAGCAAGAAAAATCCAACCCAAAGAGCTCCAGAAGGAAAGAAATAATTAAGATCTGAGCAGAAATTAATGAATTGGAAACATAGAAAAGAATTAAGACAATTGACAAAACAAAGAGCTGGTTCTTAGAATAAACAAACAAGATTGACAAACCCCTGGCCAATATAAACAAGCAAAAAAAAAAAAAAAAAGAGAGATGCTTCAAAATAACAAAATTCAAAATTAAAAAGGCGAGATCCCCACACACATAAGTGAAATTGGGAGAATCATCAGGACTCATTTCAAAAACCTTTACTTTACAAAACTGGATAATGTGGAGGAGATAGATAAATTCCTGGATGCACACCATCTATCAAAATTAAACACAGAGCAGATTACTCTCCTAAACAAACCTATCACACTCACTGACATTGAAAAAGTAATAAGAATCCTCCCCAAAAAGAAGAGTCCAGTATAAGATGACCTCTCAGCTGAATTCTATCAAACCTTCATGGAAGAACTCAATCCAATCTTCCTCAAACTGTGTCACACAATTGGAGACCAGGGAAAGGTACCCAACTCCGTTTATGAAGCTAGTATCACCCTAATTCCAAAACCAGGCAGAGATGCCACAAGAAAAGAAAACTACCTGCCTATTTCCCTGATGAACTTAGATGCAAAGATCCTGAACAAAATCCTCACAAACTGAATCCAACAACACATCAACAGCATTATCCGACTTGACCAAGTGGGATTCCTCCCAGGAACATGGTTGGTTCAACATACGGAAATCTGTCAATGTAATACACCACATAAACAAAGTTAAACACAGAAACAACATGATCATCTCGATAGATGCAGAGAAGGCCTTTCACAAGATACAACATCACTTCGTGATCAAAACATTGGAGAAAATTGGCATGGTAGGTTCATATCTTAACAATATAAAGGCAATATACAAAGCTCCTAAGTCCCAAATATTACTTAATGGAGAGAGACTGGAGGAATTCCCATTAAGATCAGGAACAAGACAGGGTTGTCCACTCTTACCTCTGCTCTTCAATATAGTACTGGAAGTCCTAGCTCAAGAATAAGACAGGAGAAGGAAACAAAATGGATACAATTTGGAAAGGAAGAAGTTAAGTTAGCTCTACTCACTGATAACATGACTGTGTATGTAACACACCCGAGACACTCCATCCCCAAACTCCTGAAGGTGATTAACTCCTATAGCAAAGTAGCAGGATACAAAATCTATGCACAATAATCAGTAGCCTTTATATATGCAAATGACAAAGGTACAGAGAAAGAAAAAAGGGACATGGTCCCATTTTCAATAGCAAAAAATTAAAATAAAATACCTTGGAATAACGTTAACCAAGGAAGTGAAAGATCTATACAATGAAAACATAAAAACACTCAAAAAAGAAATTGAGGAGGACTTGAGAATATGGAAAGTCATCCCATGCTCCTGGATAGAGAGAATTAACATTGTCAAGATAGCAATCCTACCAAAGGCAATATACAGATTTAATGCCATTCCAATTTAAATCCCAATGGCATTCTTCACCAAGATAGAAAAAAATTATATCAAATTTCATAAGGAAAGGCAGAAGGCCTCGCATATCCAAACATATCCTCAGCAAAATAAATACCTCTGGAGGCATCACCGTACCTGATCTAAAGCTATTTTACAAAGCCATAGTAATAAAAACACCATAGTACTGGCATAAAAACAGGAGTATAGACCAATGGAATAGACTTGAGGACCCGGACTTTGGGTCAAGCAACTACAGCTACTTGATATTTGACAAAGGCCCTAACAATATAGGATGGAAAAAAGACAGCATCTTCAACAACTGGTGCTGGACAAACTGGATAACCCTATGCAGGAAATTTCAACTTGATCCACATATTTCACCATGCAGTACAATGAAGTTCAAATGGATCAAAGACCTCAATCTACTCAAGATGCTGACATATCCAGCAAACATCTAGAGGACTAGACAATAGGATGGGTGGGGAGGGAGGAGAGGGCCACAGAGGGGGTGGGAAACACAAATCTAGACCCAAACGGCAATGGTACCATAAAATTCAACATCCTAAAATGCAGTCCACATAGCTGAACCTTCACCAGGCCCTTTGAGGGAACACCTGAGCCAAAAGACACTGGAGAGGGTATGATGAAGACTGACCTCAATTTTCTACAGCATCTCTCTCTCCCTCTCTCTCTCGCTCTCCTCTCTCTTCTCTCTAACTCTTTTATATTAGTTATCTTTTTCTTCCTTTTCTTAGTGGGCATGGACCTGTAACTCCCAGTACCAGCATGTGGCCTTCATCCACAAGGAGCTTTTGATGAGAGAGACTTACAAGGTTTCCTAAAAGAAAGACAGATTTCTATCAGAGTATTTGATGATCCACCAAAGTTAGTGGCAAGACCCTACTGCTGAAGACACCTTATGTGGTTCACACGTAAAATGGAATGGCATGGCTGGAAGCTGGAAGAGAGTCAGTCCCCAGACAGTGATCTCGTGCAGGAAGGTGCTACATGGGCAACTGGGGAAAATAACCAATATCTCTCCAAGCAACTCATGGTCTCACCTACTTAGCAGCAATTAACCTGTCACGATGCTCACACAAGTGCAATAGTGGCACACAGCCATGGTTGGAAACCAACTGCTCTTGATTTGGGTATCTGATGCCCTCAGTGGTATGTGACCAATAGCTGGAGCTGGGAAACAAGTCAGAACAATATCCAGACATAAGTCTGCTCTCCATTATCAAGCTACCACCAATCGTGGGCTACAAGAGAACCTACACCTATTAAATTCTCTATAAAAAAGCAAGGGTTATCTCATTTGTCCTGGTGCTAACTTACTCTCGGTTGGAGAATCTGCTTCTCTTTTTCAGATAGATGTAGATCTTAAGGAGAGAGCCACCCCATCATACCTCAAAAGGGCCCCGGCTGAAACTAAGAACAATTAGTGAAACAAGCAAGGGTGCTGTGTTCTTGGTGAAACAGGTACCAGCACAAGGGTGAAGATCAACACAGAGAAAAATCAACTCCTACCAAATCAGTGATCCAGAGCCTCAGAGGCCCCCAACACCTCATCACTGAAGCAGACCAAAAATGAACCGAACATGACTCAGGAAAATTTTGTGGAAGAGGGGGTGGAAAGAATGTCAGAGCCACATGTTGGGTAATGATATGCAGACATTTATGCTGCCCATAACTGTGGGCTGACTCCAGAATGCATGACCCATATACCATAAAAAGGAGGGGCAAGGGGAGGGGGGTAGGTAATGGATGAGCCTAGTAATGGTACCAAATTGACTGTATTTGCTGAGTATAAAACTAATTAATAGAACATCAACATATTTTTAAAAAGATATAAAAGGGATACAATTTGGAAAGGAAGAAGCTAAGTGAGCTCTATTCGCTGATGACATGATTATATATGTAAGAGACCTGAGACACTCCATCCCAAAACTCCTGAAGGTGATTAACTCCTATAGCAAAGTGGCAGGATACAAAATCAATGCACAATAATCAGTAGCCTTTCTATATGCAAATGACAAAGATACAGAGAAAGAAATAAGGGACATGGTCCCATTTTCAATAGCAACAAAACAAAAATAAAATACCTTGAAATAACATTAACCAAGGAAGTGAAAGATCTATGCAACGAAAACATAAAAACACTCAAAAAGAAATTGAAGAGCACTTGAGAAAATGGAAAGTCATCCCATGCTCCTGGATAGAGAGAATTAACATTGTCAAGATAGCAATCCTACCAAAGGCAATATACAGATTTAATGCAATTCCAATTAAAATCCCTACAGTGTTCTTCACCGAGATAGAAAAAATGATGTCAAATTTCATATGGAAAGGCAGAAGGCCCCGCATATCCAAATATATCCTCAGCAAAAGAAATACCTCTGGAGGCATCACCATACCTGATCTAAAGCTATTTTACAAAGCCATAATAATAAAAACAGCATGGTACTGGCATAAAACAGGAGTATAGACCAATGGAATAGACTTGAGGACCCGGACTTTGTGTCAAGCAAGTATAGCTACTTGATATTTGACAAAGGCCCTAACAATATAGGCTGGAAAAAGGACAGCATCTTCAACAAATGGTTCTGGACAAACTGGATAACCATAAGAAGGAAACTGAAACTTGATCCACACATTTCACCTTGCACTACACTCATGTCCAAATGGATCAAAGACCTCAATATAAGACCAGAAACTTGACTACTACTGGAAGAAAATATAGGAAGTACTTTTCATATAGGAATAGATGTAAGAATGGAAAAAGACTTCCTGGAAAAAAAATCCAGTGGCTCACGATCTTAAACAGTAACTAAATCAATGGGATCACATGAAGCTGAAGGGTTTCTTTATAGACAAGCATACAATAATCAAGGCAAATACATTACCCACAGAATGGGAGAAAATATTTGCTGGTTATCCAACTGACAGAGGCCTAATCTCTACAATCTAAAAAAAAAAAAAAAAAAAACCCTCCAAAACCTAAACAGTAAAAGGTGAAACACCCTACTCACAAAATGGGGCAAAGAGCTGAACAGGCAGTTCACAGAGGACAAAATACAATTGGCAAACACACACTTGAGAAAATGTTCATCATCCCTAATCATCAAAGAAATGCAAATTAAAACAACTATGAGATTACACCGTATCCCAGTAAGGTTAGCAAATGTCAAAAACTCAAATGAAAATAAGTGCTGGTGAGGTTGTGGAGAATTAGGAACACTCATCCACTGTTGGTGGGAATGTAAGATGGTACAACCACTTTGGTAAGCAATATGGAGACTCATGAAAAAGCTGAGTATAGAGATACCAACAGACCCTGTTATTCCCTTACTGGTCATCTACCCTAAAACCTTCAAACCACAGGCCAGAGAGATTTGCTCAACCATGTTTGTAGCGGCTCAATTTGTAATAGCTAAGAGCTGGAATCAACCCAGATGTCCATCCCTAGAAGAATGGATAACTAAGATGTGGTATATCTACACAATGGAATTCTATACAGCATTAAGAAAAAAATGACACAATGAAATTTGAGGAATGATGGTTGAACCTGGATGAGATGATTCTCAGTGAACTTATCCAATCAGAGAAAGAAACTAACCACATAGTCTCACTCATATACAGCACCTAACCTGAATGTACCCAAGATGCCTTACATACCCAGCAAGCATCTCGTGGACTAGACAATAGGATGTGTGGGTAGGGAGGGAGGGCAAGGGAGGGGTGGTGAACATATATGACAGGAAGGAAAGTGAGCAGAAATGCCTTGTGAGTGTTTATATTTCCAGTAATTGCTCAGGACATTCAGAAGCAATGTCTGCAGCTGGAAAGATGGCCTGAATATTATGGTGCTTGCATGCAAAGCCCAAGGACCCAGGTTCAATTCCCCAGAACACATGTGAGTCAAAGGCACATGATGCTGCATGTGTCTGGAGTTTTTTTGAGGTAGCCAGAGGCCCTGGAATACCTCTCTCTCTCTCTCTCTCTCTCTCTCTAACAAATAAGTAAATAAAAATTAAAACAAAAGATTTAAGAGGGCTAGAGAGTTGGCTTGGCAGTTAAGGCACTTGCCTGAGAAGCCTTAGGACCCAGGTTCAATTCTCCATGTCCCAAGTTGGCCAGACGTATATGGTGGTGCATGCATCTGGAGTTCATTTGCAGTGGTTGTAGGACCTGGCACGCCCATTTTCACCATCCTTGTCTATCTCTCCTTCTGTCTCTAATAAATTTCTAAAAAAAAGAAGTAATGCCTGCAACTTCTCGATAGGAAAGTGTCTCTTTATATCCAAATATGCTAACAACATTTATAACTATACATTTTATTTACATGAAGTATATTCAATGCCAGTGTGGGAGGAAAATAATTGGTAACATTTCCAATTAAAAACACGTATTAAAATATTTTCTATACAACTACTTATTTTTACTTGGTTTGGTTTTTTTCAGCTCATACTTTCCTTTATTCACAGTCTGACAGTCTTACTTGTCCAGAAATACCACTTTACCCTTGGTACAAAGTCATATTTCATATGTTCATAAATTATGCTTTGTGTAAGCAAATCATATAAACAAAGAGTCATGCTGCTTACAAGGTACCATTGCCACCAGATGCTACCTTATCAGCTCTTAAGGAATCATCAGTCTTCCATCTTTCATGAAAGAAAGCTTTTTCATTCACTTAATGACAGAAAGAAACATCCTCCCTAAAATATAAACATCATCATGTGTTTTGTTGAGCAACAACTCAGTTCTCCTGATTAAATATGATGTTAGCTATGAAGCTTTTTAAATGGCTATTCTTATATTGGTACCATCCTTGCTATAATTAAATTGATGAGTATAGAGATATAAAGATGTATCATTCTATCACATATATCCATATATATTATTTGTAAGCTGCCAAACTGTGTTTTGTTTCTTTCAGCTAATGGCTTTTGTTTGTAATTGGGGAATTTTATTTTACCTCAAATCTAGAAAGTATCTATTTTCCTATTGCATTTGTTTTATTATATTTTTACTTTATTTTTTAAAGTTTATTTTTATTTATTTATTTGACAGGGAGAGAAAGAGGCAGAGAGAGAAAATGAGTATGCAAGCACCTCCAGCCACTGAAAATGCACTCCAGATGCATGTGTCCCCTTGTGCATCTGGCTTATGTGGGTCCTGGGGAATCTAACTGAGGTCCTTTGGCTTTTAAGGCAAACATACTAACCACTAAACCATCTCTCCACCCCAATTTATTTTATTTTTGAGGTAGGATCTAGTATGGTAGCCCAGGCTGACCTCAAACTCAAAATGAAGCCAGCTGAACCCTGGTGTACTCTTGCCTCAAGGCATGATCGTTGGAGGAAAAAGTATGTGCTACCATGCCAGGCTTACTGTGCTTGGCAAACACACACTTAAGAAAATGTCCATCATCCCTAATCATCAGAGAAATGCAAATTAAAACAACTATGAGATTACACCTTACCCCAATAAGGATAGCAAACATCAAAAAATCAAATGAAAATAAATGCTGGTGAGGACGTGAAGAAGTAGGAACACTCACCCACTGTTGGTGGGAATGTAGGATGGTACAACCAATTTGGAAAGCAATATGGAGACTCATGAAAAAGCTGACTATAGAGATACCAACAGACCCAGTTATTCCCTTACTGGGAATCTACCCTAAAACCTTCAAACCACAGGCCAGAGAGATTTGCTCAACCATGTTTGTAGTGGCTCAATTCATAATAAGTAAGAGCTGGAATCTACCCAGATGTCCATCACTAGAAGAATGTATAGCTAAGATGTGGTATATGTACACAATTGAATTCTATACAGCAGTAAGAAAGAAAGACACAATGAAATTTGAGAAAAATGGTTGAACCTGGAACAGATCATTCTCAGTGAACATACCCAATCACAGAAAAAAAATCGCCACATAGTCTCACTCATCTACAGCACCTAACCTGAATCTACCCAAGACACCTTACATACCCAGCAAGCATCGCGTGGACTAGGTAATAGGATGGTTGCGGAGGGAGGGGAGGGCAACGGAGGGGTGGGAAACACAAATCTAGACCCAAACAGCAATGGTACCATAAAATTCTACTTCCTAAAAGGCAGACCAAATGGCTGAACCTTCACAAGGCCCTTAGAGGGAACACCTGAACCCCAAGACACTGGAGAGGGTATGATGAAGACTAACATTAATCTTCTACAGCTTCCCTCCTTCCCTCTCTCTCTCTCTCTCTCTCTCCCTCTCTCTCCTAACTCTTGTATATTAGTTATCTTTTTCCTCCTTTTCTTAGTGGGCACTGACCTGTAACTCATTATTTGGTTATTAAATGTGTGGGCTTAATTGCCATAGCAAGACTTTAAAGACTCCATCAGGGGGAATATGAAAGCTCTGATTCAGGCTTATTTTCCATAGTCCAAGTGCAAGGTTGACCTCAGAAGATAAGCAGTTCTTCAGCTGCGTTTGGTTGGTTTTGTCTGGTCCATATTCATGTTAGCAGGACACAGGGAGTGGCTGGTAATATCCTTCCCTGATTGTGAGACGCCCTCAGAAATGCACTTACCCCACACCTCACAGAAGAGCTTGTCAGTCTTTAACAAACTTTTCTAGTTCCACAACACTTTTGCCCAAGGCCATAGATGTGAGTACCTGGAGGGGGTTTCATGTTCAGGCTCTGCCAACACCTTTGTAGAAGTGCATAGCATTGCAAACTCTGATGGTGGGATGAACAGCAATTATGATTCCTTTCATGCATGAATTTTCTCAGTAAACACATTACTAGGGAGTGCCCACCGTGTGCCAAGCCTGGACCCAGGTTCTTGGAACAACTATTATATCTTCATCCCTTTCTATCAGCTTCCTTTGTTGGGAGTTAGATATGTAAGTCAGTTTATTCGTTCTCTTTATTGGGTCTGAGAACATGGTGGACTCGCACATAGTCATGTGGTTGGAAGGAGAAAGGCACCACAGACCCTTGCATCACCCTGAGTATATATACCCTCAGAGAACTGCATTCCAGGGACTTACCCCACATTGTCTCTACTCTCACAGTCTAATCCAGGGTTTGGTTGTTTGACCCTAAGCTGTGTAGAACTCATTATCTTATCGATGGGCCCTGGGTCTACCTGGCTTTGAGTCCCCATAGGACCTGCCAATACTCCCGACACCCACAGAGACTTCTCCTTGGGCTCCCTGAGATGCTGCTGGGTCTGATGTGCACCAGTGCTTTTGCTCATCTTTTGTTTCATTTTAACTCTACCTTTGCCAGTGCTTAAAGTGATTGCATTTTATTTTCCATAATTATGCCCATTGAGTTTCTCTTTCTATTCTCTTCCCAACTTACCTCTCTCTCTATGTTCATTACTGTGCAGCACTGTTACCTGGACATACAGATTGGCATGTAGCAAGCAGCTTAAATGAGGTTTGAAGGAGGGGTATAGTGCTCAAGTTCCCAAGACCTGGAGATGGGCTAGTGCTCATGTGTGTATGGGACCACCACCCTGAAACTGTGTGCACAGTTACTCTCTAACTTCTAATTCAAAAAGGAAACAGATTTTTTTTCTACAAAAGAAATTATACACAATAGGAAAATTCTAAGAAAAAATGTCATTTGTATTAGATTGTCTGAACCCTTTTGAGGCATTTTCAATTGCAGCTTCAGCAGGTTGTTCTAAAACTCTTCAGTTAGAGCATTCACTATAATAAGCACTGTTGCCCAGCATGGCTGAGTGTTTGCCCTGTGTCTTCATGGGTAAGCAGCACTGTTTTTCCATGTTCACACTGGCTCCAGAGGTTTCCCCTAGCCAATAGCACTGACATGTGGAATGTGTGGCCTTAAGGAACAGTAGGACAGGACAGGTGGAAGAAAATTTCAAGGCTATAAAAGGGCCACTCTCTGGCATAAAGGCATGTGAGCCTGGTGACACTGGAAACATAGGAATGTCTTTCATAGTTTGCATCTCTGGGATTCTGTAACCACTTAATACATCCAGACACTGTATTCCAAGATCAGGTCAACTCTAAATATCATTCAAAATGTGAATTCTAACTTTTATTTAATAATTTACTGAAACAAGGCAGCATAACTGCCTTCATATTTATAAAATTCCTGCTTGGTTGTAAGTCATTTTCCCTTCATCTTATTCACCAACCTTCATTGTCAATAACTGGACTTTTCTGATTGTTTTAAATAGCAGATGACTGGTCTGAACTAACATTGATGAACAGAAACTGCCTCTTGTATATCTATCATTTGTGTCCAGCTTGTGGCCTATGGGCTGCATTTAGCACCGTATAACTATGAATATAGGACAAGACAAAATCCTAAACTTACTGAAACCATTATGAGAGAGAGAGAGAGAGAGAGAGAGAGAGAGAGGAGAGAGAGAGTATGTCTGGTTAAAATATCCTCTCGATAAGTCAGTGTTCAAAGTGAGATAACAAAAGAGACTCCACTTTTCACATGTGCTTGATCTAGTTTTCTAATCCAGACTTGAGGCTATCATCTTTCAAGGCAATTCAAACTTTTAACATATGCCTTCCTGTAACTTTTAAAAATAATTTTGTGTGCTCCTTAGGTATTTGTCCTGCATTTAGGAACGTCACAAAAATCTAAAGTATGTGTTTCAGTTCATACAAATCAAAGTGTTCTATGCTTAGTCAAGATATTGCTAGAGATCCAAGGAAACTATTAAATGTAGATGTAGATTGTGTATAAATGGTTTTAGAGAGGGAAGTTTAACCTCATACCCTATAGGGGTTATTTCACTGAAAATATCTTTCACATCATTAAGTAATATATAAAAGGATTGTTAATGCATTTTGGAACAAAAAATTAGAATTGAGGTATTTGTTCATGTGGAATACTGAAGAGTATGCATTTTAGTCAGCAAAATGGCAGAAACTAAAAATGTACAAGTCTATACATTAGATACTTAATATCAGCTTAACCCTTTTATGATTTATTTTCTAATTGTACATGTAGCACAAGTTAAATTGGATAATAAAAAAATAATTACAACCCTCCCTTCAAATGTTCCTCTAGTTCCTGGTTTAAATCAGGAATCTCAGCAATTATCTTTCTCAAGCAGTGTATTTAGTTAATATCCCTTATAACCTGATTTGCATATATTATGATAATCTTTGACTGTGCATCTTAATATGTATGAAGTTAAGTGTTTCTTTAGCCTTCTCAATAGATGGGAAAGTAAATGAATTAACACTTTTATTTTGAGATGGCTTTAGTGAATTATTAAATAAAATGCTACTATACACAAAGTTTCTTCCTCCAAATACATCAAATAATTTTCCTGCCAAAATTATAAGCAGTCAACCATGACTTAATGATTTTTTTTGCCTGTGGTGGCCTTCCAGAGCTGTAAGTAACTTTGCACTCACATTAAAGACAATACACAGTCTTGGAGTTGAGCAAGCCAGTGGGATTTGGACTCAGAGATCTAAGAATCATCTCCCATTAAAACCAGGTGTAGGATACACAAATGCTGTGAGAGCAAGAACGATGATATAGCAGTAGGAATTTGATGTAGGTGTGTTATGTAGGTCACATAATACATATACACAGAAATAATCATGTACACATACATAACTTGATGGATTTGTTATAAACCTAGTGACCTGCTCTAATTTTAGAGGACAAAGTTAGAAACCTTCCTTATACTTAAGGTACTTTTATTACTTATTATTTATTTGGGAGGAGGGCGTGAGAGGGAGTGAGAGAGAGACCACAAGCCAGGCCTTCTTTGTCACTGCACATGAACTCCACCTGCATGAGCCACTTTCTTCCTCTGGCTTTATGCAGGTACTGGGGAATTGAACCTCGGCCACCAGACATTGCAAGGAAGCACTTTAGTCCCCCAGTCGGAACTTCCTTATATGTAGGAATGAGTGTGAGGGAACACCTGGATCTCACGACTAGTCACTGCCTGTGTTTCACCTGGACACCTTGCTCAGGCTGAGTCAGGACCCAGCCTAGGTCTGTGTTGTCAAGTCATGTCATAGCAGCATGGCTATGATTTATGAACCCTAGTTATTAGTTACAGCATGTTGAAAGAATACATGAGCACTAGCATGATGGCTCTGTGGTTAAAGGTGCTTGATTGTCTGGGTTCAGCTCCCCATTATTCACATAAAGCCAAATGCAAAAAGTGACACATGCATGGGGAGTTTGTTTGCAGTATCAAGAGGCCTGGAATGCCCTCTCTCTCTCTCCTCTCTCTCACTCTTGGAAAATAAACACCTAAGTAAAAATTGAAAAAAAAAAACTGAAAGATATGTGATAGCTAGTAGGGTGTCTTGCTCCTATAGTTCCATATGAGGGAGGCTGAATCCCAGCACTAGGGAGGCTGTGGATGGAGGAGTACTGTGAGTCAGAACCCAGCCTGATCTGTACTATTACACCTTGTTTCAAAGAAAAACAAACAAAACATCAAGAAATTAAAGGAAAGAGATGTTACTTGGACTGCTCTTGAATGAAATCTTAGCCTAGGAAAACAGAAAGATGAATAGACATGTTTTTTGTTTTCATCCCATCTGGCCAGACTCTGTATCCCTCCCTACTCTTTTTAATTTTATCTATGTATTTAGGAGGGAGAGAAAGACAAAGAGTATAGGCATGTTAGAACCTCTTTCTACCATATACAAACTGCAGACATATGCACTACTTTGTGCATCTGGGTTTACATGGGTAATGAGGAATTAAACCGAGACCAGCAGGCTTTGCAAGCAAGTGCCTTTAACTGCTTGGCCTTGTCCCCAATGGCTTACTTTTATTTATTTTTTTGAGATAGCGTTTCATGTATCTCTGGCTGCCAGGAATTTGATATGTAGCTGAGGATGACCTGGAACTGCTGCCTCTACCTCCTCAGTGTTGGGATGACAGACCTGCACCACTATGTCTGGTTTAAGGAGTGCTGAGGATTGAACAGAAGGGTTTGTGCATGTGAGTCAAGCACTCAACACTCTGAGTTACATCCCCAGCCATGTGTAGAAGTTATTTTTCCATTTGTTTCTGGGCATGTGTGTGCGATGTGTTGTGATGTGTGTATGCACATGTATGTGCCCTTTTGTCACCTGCAGCAGAGGTTGTTCATTTGCAGTGCTTCAGTGGAACACCATATGTCCTGCTCCATCGTTCTTCTTCCAGGTCTTGTGTTTGGAGTTAGAGTCTCCTATTCCCTGATTCTTGAGGTTTCAGATCTCTACTGATTCTTGGGTCTCTGATCAACTGCTGGACTGGAGTGACAAACGTATATGGCCACACTCAACTGTTTCACATGGCATCTAGAGATTTGAACTTCAGCAGTCTCAGGGTCCCTCAGGCCCTTATGCTTGTGCAGAAATGCACATAACCACCAAATTTCCGGCCCTTCTTCCTCTCTATTTGTTTTGAGACAGTGTGTCATGTAGCCCTGGAAGGCCTTGGAGTTGTTATGTAGGCAAGGCTGGCCTTGAACTCCTGATTCTTCTGTCTATGCCTTTCAAGTGCGGGATAACAGACATGTAACAACACAACTGGATTTATTTTCTATTGATTTATTTAATTTACTTTTAGGGGAGAGATTTTATGAGCTAGGGTCTCACTCAATCCTGGGCTGACCTGGAACACATACTGTAGTCCCAGGCTAGCCTCAAACTCAGAGTGATTCTCCTACCTCTGCCTCCCCAGTGCTGAGATTAAATGCATGCATCACTAGGACCAGCTTATTTTCTATTTTTATGATAATTTCATCACATTATTATAAGAATGTTTGCTCCTTTCTCCCTCTTTTTGGTAAGAGGGCAGCCATCACTGAGCAAATGAAGTTAACCATACACCATAGACCCTACTAGCATAGTCTCAACAGGGCCAATCAAAGAACCCTACCCTTTGAGGTTAGCTGTGTTGTCCCATAAGGATGCCTGGATTTACTTTGTGTGGGAAATATGAGGGTCAGGAACTTGGGGTCTCTGGCCATGCATGTCTGAATTATGCTGGCTTTTAGAGTGTTCCTCTAGTCACGTCTAAGAAGTTTCTTCCCAAGATTCAGCTGCTATTCTTATTTCTTCACAGAGTGACCTGTGGCCTCTGCTCCTGGCAGGTTCTGGAGATGATGGTGAGGACAAGCCCTGACACAATGCTACCATGCATTCAGCTGGGTGTGGGTATGTACAGTTCACTGACAAAAGCAGTGGTTTTGGTATGTGTGATCTTAGAGCAGTGCTGACCTTAGTCACAAAAGACCATGAGTAGAGTTAGAAATACACTTCATAACCAATGAATTGTGGATACAAACCACAGGAAGAGCTTATGTGTGTGTGTGTGTGTGTTTGTCTCTCTGTGTGTGTCTACTTATGCACATATACATATGAATGAGTTTGTGCATGTGTATAGAGGGCCAGAGGGCAACCTTGCGTGTCATTTCTCATAATACTCCCCACCTTTCTGTGAGACAGTGGAGTACTGTGGTTTCATCATGGAGCATTGTTATGTAAAAGTGAGGATTTTTGATGTCACTTTGGTGCATTTTTTTCAGACAGTGAGCATTGTGATGCAACAGTGGGCTTTGGCGTTTCACTGTTTGTAATTTTGATGAGACAGTGAGGCATTGTTATGTTACAGTTGGGCATTTTTAAAAATTTATTTGAGAGAGTGAGAGAGGGAAACAGGCAGAAAGAGAGAGAGAGAGAATATGGGCGTGCCAGGGCCTCCAGCCACTGCAAACGAACTCCAGACGCATGCACCACCTTGTGCATCTGGCTTACATTGGTCCTGGAGAATTGAACCTGGGTCCTTTGGCTTTGCAGGCAAGTGCCTTAACTGCTAAGCCATCTCTCCAGCCCCAATTGGGCATTTTTAATGAACAAGTTTGTTTTATTATGTCATATGGTAGAATTCTGATTTCATAGCTGTGAATTTGCATGAAAAGTGAGTCATTGTGATGTCAGAGTGGAGCATGTTGATATCACAGTGAGGCATTGTGAAATCTTACTGGCACTTTTTAATGTCACAAGACAGCATTGTGATATCACAATGGGACATTATCTTACAGCTCAGCTCTGTGATGTCATAGTGGGGCATTATGGTGACAGTAGGGAATTGTGATGTCACAGTAGACCACTGTGTTATCAGAGTGGTGAACTGAGTTGTCACAGAGAAGCTTTGTGATAAAAAATGGAGTATTGTGATATCACAGATGAGCATTGCAAAATATCAGTGGGCTTTTTTGATGTTACAATAGGGCCCTGTGATGTCACAGTGGGACATTATGATGAGAGAGTGGACATTGGGATGTCACAATGGACCTCTGTGGTATCGCAGTGGGGGATTTTGATTTTACAGAAGGCCTTTGTGAAGAACAGTGGAGCATTGTGATATCACAGTGGTACATTGTAAAATTACAATGGGGCTTTGTGATTTCACATTAGGGTATTGTGATGTCACAGTGGAGCATTGCAATATCACATTGGGGCACTCTGATTTCCCAGTGGAGCACTGTGAGGTCAAAATGCAGCCTTTTGGTATCACAGTAGGGCATTGTGAAAGCACAGTAGAGCTTTTTTATGTCACAATAGGGCATTGTGACATCACAGATGAGAATTGTGATGTGACATTGGGGTGTTTTGTTGTCAGAGTGGAGCACTGTTATATCACAGTGGGGCATTATTATGTTACAGTTGGACATTTTGATGAACAAGTTGGTTTTAGTGTGTCATATAGAAACATTGTGATGTCATATCGTGGCATCAACATGAGATAATGAGTCATTGTCATGTCACAGTGGTGCATTTTGAAATCACAGTCAGCCTTGTGATGTCACAATAGGTTATTCTGATGTCACAGTGGAGCATTCCTATATCATATTGGGGAATTTTGATGTCACAGTGTGGTATTTTCATGTCACATTGGTGTTTTCTGTTGTCAGAGTGGGCATTGTGAAATCAGGGTAGAGCACTGTGACATCACAATAGTGTATTGGACATCACAGTTGAGCACTGTGATGTGACTCTGAGGTATTTTGATGTCAGAGTGGAGTTTTTTACTTCACAGTGAAACAGTGTGCTGTCACAATGGGGCAATGTTATGTCACAATGGGACTTTGTGATGAAGTAGTTTATTTTATTATGTCATATGAGAGCTTTGTGTTGGCATATCTGGTCATTATCATGAGAGAGTAAGTCATTGTGATGTCACAGTGGTACACTGTGATATCACAGTGGGGCTTTGTGATGTTACAATAAGGCATTGTGATGTTACACTGGAATATTATGACGCTAAATTTCAGTTTTCGTAAGTCACAATGGGATATTATGATGGGAGGGTGGGGCATTGTGATGTCAAAGTAGACCACTGTGATATCACAGTGGTTAATTGTGATGTCACTGGGAGACTTTGTGATGAACAGTGGGCACTGTGAAATCACAGTGGGGCTTAGTGATGTCACCCTAGGATATTGTATCTTCACAGTGGAGCATTGTTATATCAGAGAGGTTAATTGTGACATCGCAGTTGAGCACTGAGTTGTGACAGTGGTATTATGATATCTCCATGGAACTTCATTACTCACAACTGGACACTGTGATGTCACAGCAGGCAATTGTGATGAACAAGTTAGTTTTATTACGTCATATGGGAAAATTGTTATGTCATAGCTGGGAATTATTATGATACAGTGAGTCATTTTGATGTCACAGTGGAACATTGTAATATCAGAGTGGGGCATTATGAAATCTCAGTGGTGCTTTTTGATGTCTCAATGTGACACTATGATGTCACTGAGGGACATTATGATGAGAGATTGTGGCATTGTGTTGTCACAGTGGACCTGTGTGATATCACAGTGGGGATCATGATGTCACAGAGGGGCTTTGTGAAGAACAGTGGGGTATTTTGAAATCACAGTCTGCCTTCGTGATGTCACAGTGAAGCATTCTTATATCACAGTAGGGAATTGTGATGTCAGACCGACATTATGATGTCACATTGGTGCTTTTGTTGTCACAGTGGGGCATTGTGAAATCAATGTGAGGCATTGTGATGTCACAATAGGGCATTGGGACATCACAGTTGAGCATTGTGATGTGACAGTGGAGTATTTTGATGTTGCAGTGCAGTTTGTTACATCATAGTGGGACACTGTGATGTCACAGTGGTTCAATGTTATTTGGCATTGTGATGCACCACTTGGTTTTGCTATGTCATATGGGCACATTGTGATAGCATACCTGGGCATTGTAATGCCACAGTGAAGCACAGTTATATCACAGTGGGTTTTTGTGATGCCACAGTGGGGAATGGTGATGAACACATTAGCTTTACTATGTCATATGGGAGCATTCTGATGTGATAGCTGGGCATTATCATGACAATGAGTGATTGTGATGTCACAGTGGAGCATTGTTATATCACAGTGTAGCATTGTGAAAACTCAGTGAGACTTTTTGATGGCACAATAGGGCATTGTGATGTCACAGTGGGACATTATGATGTTACAGTTCATCTCTGTTTTGTCATGGTGGGACATTATGATGAGATAGTTGAGTACTGTGATGTCACAGTACACCACTGTGATATTACAGTGGAGCATTGTGATGTCACAGATGTTCTTTGTGATGAACAGTGGAGCATTGTGAGATCACAGAGGGGCACTATGATATCACAGTGTAGATTTGTGATGTCATATTATAGTACTGTGATGTCACAGTAGAGCAATGTTATATCACAGTTTGGCATGGTAATAACACAACAGGGCGCTGTCATTACACAATGGGACTTTGTGGGGTACAAATATTGCATTGTAAAACCAGAATGAAGCTTTGTGATGTCAAAAAAGAGTATTGTGACATCACAGCTGAGCATTGTTATGTGACATTGAATACTGTGATGTCAAAGTGGAGCATTGTTACAATACAATGACACACTGTGATGTCACAATGGGGTGATGTGATGTCACAGTAGGGCATTTCTGTGTTATATTGCTGCATTTTGATGAACGAGGTGAATTTATTTTGTCATACGTGACCATTGTGATATCATAGCTTGGCATTAACATAAGACAGTGAGTCATTGATATGTAATAATGGGGCACTGTGAAATCCCAGTGGGGCTTTGTGATGTCACAATAAGGGATTGTGATGTCATACTGTGACATCATGATGTTGCAGTTTTGCTCAGTGATATCACAGAGGAATATTATGATGAGAGAGTTGGGCATTGTTCATGTCTCAGTAGACCACTTTTCTATCACAGTGCAGAATTTTGATGCCACACAGGAGCTTAGTGATGAACAGTGGAAAAATTGTGATATCACCCAGGGGCATTGTGAAATCACAGTGTGGATTTGTGATGTCACATTAGATTACTGTGATCTCACAGTGGAGCACTGTTATATCACACTGGGTCATTGTAATGTCACTGTGGGGTACTGAAATGTCACAATGGGGCTTTGGGATGTCACACTGTGGGCATATTTGAAATCAGAGTGGGCTTTGTGATGTCCACAGTAGGGGTAGTGTGGCATCACAGCTGAGCATTTTGATGTGACATTAGGTATTGTGAGATTACAGTGGAGCATTGTTATATAAACAGTGGGACACTGTGAATCATAGTGGGGCAATGTGATGTCAAGTAGACCACTGTGATATCACAGTAATATTTTTGATGTCACAGATGGGCACCAGGCATTTTGAAATGGAATCACTGAAAGCCATAAGGGCCTGGGATGACACACTGCAAAGTGTAAGAACCTATGGCTTCCAACCCAAACTACTCTACCCAGCAAAAGTATCCCTCATAATAAATGGTGAAAGAAAAACATTCCACGACAAAATTGAGCTTTACAATTATATGAACACAAAACCAAACGTACAGAGAGTATTTCAGGAAATTCTCCACAGAGAAGAAACAAGTAATCAAACTCAATTGCTTACAAGAATCAGATCACAACAACCAAACTCTGAGTAGGCACAAAAAAACGTCAATGTCCATGAAAACACCAACCCACATTTACCATCACAATATGGCAGGGATCAAATCAAATCTCACAGTCATTACCCTAAATATTAATGGCCTGAATTCACCCATCAAGAGAAACCAGCTAACAGGATGGATCAAAAAATTAGACCCCTCAATCTGTTGCCTTCAACAAATGATCCCCACCACTAAAGACAGACACCTCCTCAGGGTGAAAGGGTGGAAAACAGTATTCCAAGCAAATGGAAATAAGAAACAAGCAGGTGTAGCCATATTAATATTGGATAAAATAGACTTCAAACCAAAAGTAATCAAAAAAGACAAAGAAGGCCACTTCCTACTTATCAAGGGAATGACCTATCAAGAGGGATATTACAATCATAAATCTGTATGCACCAAACAAAGGGGCACCACAGTTCATAAAACAAAACCTACTTGATAATAAAACAGAAATAACCACAAACACCATCAGCTGGGGACTTCAATACACCATTTTCAGTAATAGACAGATCATCCAAACAGAAACTCAACAGGGAAGTAAGAGATCTGAACAAAATCATACATCACTTAGACCTAACGGACATTTACAGAACTTTCCATCCCAAATCCATGGACTTCACATTCTTCTCAGCAGCCCATGGAACATTCTCTAAAATAGACCATATACTGAGTCAGAAAGACTGCCTCCACATATTTAGGAAGATTGACATAATTCCCTGCATGATATCAGATCACAGTGCTATATTGCTAGAAATCAACAACAAAAGACCCACCAAGAATCCCAACGGCACCTGGAACGTGAAGAGCACACTTTCAAACAATAAATGGAGTGTGGATGAAATAAAAAATGAAATTGCAAAATTTCTGGAATTGAACGACAATGAGAACACATCATACCAAAACTTAAGGGACACAATGATGGCGGTCCTCAGGGTAAAATTCTTAGCACTCAACGCATTCATAAAAAGGACAGAAAGGTCCCAAATCAATGACCTAACCATCAACCTAAACGCACTGGAAAAACAAGAAAAATCCAACCCAAAGATCTCCAGAAGGAAAGAAATAATGAAAACCAGGGCAGAAATCTATGAATTGGAAATGAAGGAAACAATTAAGAGAATTGACAAAACAAAGAGCTGGTTCTTTGAAAAAATAAACAAGATTGACAAACCCCTGACAACCTGATCAAGCAAAAACAGGAGAAGCTTCAAATAAACAAAATTCAAAATAAAAAAGGAGAGATCATAACAGATATAAGTGAAATTGGGAAATCATCAGGACTTATTTCAAAACCTCTACTCCACAAAACTGGATAATGTGGAGGAGATGGATAAATTCTTGGACACATACCATCTACCAAAGCAAAACACAGAGCAGATTAATCACCTCAATCAAACCATCACACTCATGGAGATTGAAAAAGTAATAAAAAACCTCTCAAAAAAGAAGAGTCCAGGGCCAGATGGCTTCTCAGGTGAATTCTATCAAACCTTCATGGAAGAACTTAAGCCAATCTTCCTCAAACTGTGCCACACAATTGGTGAACAGGGAAAGCTACCCAACTCCTTTTATGAAGCTACCATCACCCTAATTCCAAAACCAGGCAGAGATGCCACAAGAAAAGAAAACTACCGGTCTACTTCCCCGATGAATTTAGATGCAAAGATCCTAAACAAAATCCTTGCAAACCGAATCCAACAACACATCAAAAGCATTATCCACCTTGACCAAGTGGGATTCGCCCTGGGAACACAGGGGTGGTTCAACATATGGAAATCTGTCAATGTAATACACCACATAAACAAGGTGAAACATAAAAACCACGTGATCATTTTGATAAATGAAGAAAAGGCCTTTGACAAGATTCAACAACACTTCATGTTCAAAACATTGGAGAGAATTGGCATGGTTAGTTCATACCTTAAGCTAATAAAGGCAATATACGAAGCTTCAAAGGCCCAAATAATACTTAATGGAGAGAGACTGGAGGAATTCCCATTAAGATCAGGAACAAGACAGGGTTGTCCACTTTCACCTCTGCTTTTCACTATAGTACTGTAAGTCCTAGCTCAAGCAATAAGACAGGAGAAGGAAATAAAAGGGATACAATTTGGAAAGGAAGACGTTAAGTTAGGTTTATTCACTGATGACATGATTGTATATGTAAGAGACCCGGGAAACTCCATCCCAAAACTCCTGAAGGTGATTAACTCCTATAGCAAAGTAGCAGGATACAAAATCAATGCTCAAAAATCAGTAGCCTTCTTATATGCAAATGACACAGATACAGAGAAAGAAATAAAGGACATAGTCCCATTTTCAATAGCAACAAAAAAATAAAATCCCTTGGAATAATGTTAACCAAGGAAGTGAAAGATCTATACAACAAGAACATAAAAACACTGAAAAAAGAAATTGAGGAGGACTTGAGAAAATGGAAAGACCTCCCATGTTCCTGGATAGGCAGAATTAACATTGTGAAGATGACAATCCTACCAAAGGCAATATACAGATTTAATGCAATTCCAATTAAAATCCCTACAGTGTTCTTCACAGATATAGAAAAAATGATCTTAAATTTCATACAGAAAGGCAGAAGGCCTCAAACATCCAAACATATCCACAGCAAAAGAAATACCTATGGAGGCATCACCATACCTGATCTAAAGCTATATTACAAACCATAGTAATAAAAACAGCATGATACTGGCATAAAAACAGGAGTATAGACCAATGGAATAGACTTGAGGACCTGGACTTTGGGTCCAGCAACTATAGCTACTTGACATTCTATAAAGGACCAAACAATGTAGGCTGGAAAAAAGACAGCATCTTCAACAAATGGTGCTGGACAAACTGGATAACCATATGCAGGAAACTGAAACTTGACCCACACATTTCACCATGCACTATACTCAAGTCCAAATGGATCAAAGACCTCAATATAAGACCAGAAATTCATATACTACTGGAAGAAAATTTAGGAAGTACTTTCCATGATATAGGAATCGAAAAAGACTTCCTGAACAAAACCCCAGTAGCTCACAAAACTAAACCATCACTCAACCAATGGGATCACATGAAGCTGAAGAGTTTCTTTACAGACAAGCATACAATAAACAAAGCCAATAGATTACGAACAGAATGGGAGAAAATATTTGTGGGTTATCCAACTGATAGAGGCCTAATCTCTAGAATCTACAAAGAACTCACAAATCTAAACAGTAAGAAGTCAAACACCCCACTCACAAAATGGGGCAAAGAGCTGAACAGGCAGTTCATAGAGGAAGAAATACAAGTGGCAAACGCACACCTAAGAAAATGTTCATCATCCCTAAGCATCAGAGAAATGCAAATTAAAACAACTATGAGATTCCACTTTACCCCAATAAGGATAGCAAACATCAAAAAATCAAATAAAAATAAATGCTGGTGAGGATGTGGAGAAATAGGAACACTCATCCACTGTTGGTGGGAATGTAGGATGGTACAACAACTTTGGAAAGCAATATGGAGACTTCTGAGAAAGCTGAGTATAGAGATACCAACAGGCCCAGTTATTCCCTTACTTGGCCTCTACCCTAAAACCTTCAAACCACAGGCTAGAGAGATTTGCTCAACCATGTTTGTAGCGGCTCAGTTTGTAATAGCTAAGGGCTGGAATCAACCCATATGTCCATCACTAGAAGAATGGATAACTAAGATGTGGTGTATCTACACGATGGAATTCTATACAGCACTAAGAAAAATTGACACAATGAAATTTGAGGAAAAATGGTTAATCCTGGAAGGGATCATTCTCAGTGAATTCCCCAATCATAGAAAAAAAAATCGCCACATAGTCTCACTCATCTACAGCACCTAACCTTAATCTACCCAAGGTACCTTACATTCCCAGCATGCATCTCGTGGACTAGACACTAAGATGGAAGGGTAGGGAAGGGAGGGTATCAAAGGGGTGGGAAACACAAATCTAGACCAAAATGGCAATGGGACCATAAAATTCTACTTACTAAATGGCAGACCAAATGGCTGATCCTTCACCAGGCCCTTACAGGGAACACCCTGGATACAGACCTTGCTTAACAGAGGCTACTCCTTTCCTGCTGCTCTGGAAATGTGATGCTCACATGTTGTATGTTCTTCCGTGTCCTCTCACCATAGTGAATCTTTCTCTCAAAACTATAAGCTGAAATATGTGACATTGAATATTGTGATGTCAAAGTGGAGCATTGTTACAATACAATGACACACTGTGATGTCACAATGGGGTGATGTGATGTCACAGTAGGGCATTTCTGTGTTATATTGCTGCATTTTGATGAACAAGGTGAATTTATTTTGTCATACGTGACCATTGTGATATCATAGCTTGGCATTAACATAAGACAGTGAGTCATTGATATGTAATAATGGGGCACTGTGAAATCCCAGTGGGGCTTTGTGATGTCACAATAAAGGATTGTGATGTCATACTGTGACATCATGATGTTGCAGTTTTGCTCAGTGATATCACAGAGGAATATTATGATGAGAGAGTTGGGCATTGTTATGTCCCAGTAGACCACTTTTCTATCACAGTGCAGAATTTTGATGCCACACAGGAGCTTTGTGATGAACAGTGGAAAATTGTGATATCACCCAGGGGCATTGTGAAATCACAGTGTGGATTTGTGATGTCACATTAGATTACTGTGATCTCACAGTGGAGCACTGTTATATCACACTGGGTCATTGTAATGTCACTGTGGGGTACTGAAATGTCACAATGGGGCTTTGGGATGTCACACTGTGGCATATTGAAATCAGAGTGGGGCTTTGTGATGTCACAGTAGGGTAGTGTGGCATCACAGCTGAGCATTTTGATGTGACATTAGGTATTGTGAGATTACAGTGGAGCATTGTTATATAACAGTGGGACACTGTGAATCATAGTGGGGCAATGTGATGTCAAGTAGACCACTGTGATATCACAGTAGATAATTTTGATGTCACAGAGGGGCTTTGTGATGAATAGTGGAGTATTATGGTATCCCAGTGGGACATTGTGAAATCACAGTGGAGGTTTATGATTTCACATTACTATAATTTGATGTTACAGTTTACATTGTTATACCACACTGGGACATGGTAATATCCTAATGAGACACTGTGATGTCACAGTGGAGCTCTGTGATGCCACAAGGACATGGTGACGTTACCATGAGTTATGTACATTCATAGTGCAGCACTGTGTTTCCATTGTGGGGCAATGTAAACTAGAAGTGGGTGCTTCACAATGGTGCTTTTTGATTAGTAAGTAAGCATTATGATGTGACAGTTGAGCATTGAAATGTCTCAGTGGAGCATTGTTATACACAATAGGACACTATGATTCACAGTGGGGCAATGTGATGACACAGTTGGGCATTGTGTTGTCACAATGCAGCATTGTGATGAACAAGTTGGTTTTATTGTGTCATGTGGGAACATTGTGATGTCATAGCTAGGCATTATTATGAAAAACTTAGTCATTGTGATACCACAGAGGAACATTGTGATTTTGCAGTGGGGGCATAGTGAAATGATAGTGGGGTTTGTGATGTCACAGTGAAGCATGGTTATATGACAGTAGGACATTGGGATGTCACTGTGAGGCATAGTGATGTCACAAGGGGGCTTTATGGTGTCACACTGTGATACTGTGATATGAGAGTGGGGCTTTATGATATCACAATAGGGTATTGTTATGTCACAGTTGAGTATTGTGATGTGACATTGGGTATTGTGATGTCACAGTGGACCATTGTTACTTTACACTGGGACACTGTGATGTCACAATGGGGTATTGTCATGAACAATTTGGTTTTACTATGCCATATGGGAGCATTTTTATGTCATACCTGGGAATTATCATGAGACAGTGAGTTATTGTGATGTCACAGTGGGGCATTGTGAAATCACTGTGGGGCTTTTTGATGTTACACTGGGACATTATGATGTGACAGTTTAGGTCTGTGATGTCTCAGTGAGACATTATGATGAGATAGTGGAGAACAGTGATGTCACAGTGGTCTACTGTGATATCAGAGTGGGGAATTCTGATGTCACAAAGGGGCTTTGTGATGAACAGAGGAGCATTGTATTATCACAGTACGATATTGTAAAATCACAGTGGGGATTTGTGATATCACATTAGAGTACTGTGATGTCACAGTGGATCAGTGTTATATCACAGTATGGCAGAATGATGTCAAAATGGGGCTGTGAGGTGTCACAGTGCAGAATTGTGAAATCAGATGGGGACTTGTGATTCACAACAGGGTACTGTGTTTTCACAGTTGAGCACTGTGATGTGACATTGGGTATTGTGATGTCACAATGGAGCAGTGTTATATCACATTGGGACACTGTGGTGTCAGAGTGGGGCAATCTGATATCACAATGCAGCATAGTGATGCCACAGTGAGGCATTGTGAAGAGCAAGGTGGTTTTATTATTTCATATCAGAGCCTTGTGCTGTCATAGCTATGCATTGCAATTAGGCAGGTGAGTCATTGTGATAACACAGTGGGGCATTGGAAAATGTCAATGAGACATAATGAGAGAGTAGGGCATTGTGATGTCACAGTAGACCACTGTGATATCACAGTAAAAAAAAAAAAAAAAGATGACCTTAATAACCAGCTGGATAAGCTCAGTGAAAACATAAAGAAATGCAAGGATGAATTCCAAGAATTTAAAAAATCAGAAATGCCAAGAAAAGGGAACTTGACAGAGGGATGGAAACTATACATAAAAACTAGTAGAAAATACAAACCAAATTGAACAAGCCCAAACTCTATAGAAGCTCTCAATAATTAGAGTCAACTATATGGAGGATAGAAACTCAGAACTGGAAGACAAAACAGAAGAAACAGTTTGGGAGTCCAACAGTTTCAATAAGTTAAAATTTTTTGTGAACATAACATGAGGGGACTGTGGGATACCCTTAAACTCCCCAACATTTAGATCATGGGAATACCAGACTGGAAGAAATTCAGACCAAAGGCATGGTGCACTTATTCAACAAAATTATGAAGAAAACTTTCCCACTCTCTCAAAAGAAAGGCCCATCAAGATACAAGAAGCTAATTGAACTCGAAACAGACTGAACAAAAGGAGAAACTCTGCTAGATATATTGTCATTAAGACTCAGAACAATGATACCAAAGAGAAATTCCTAAAAGCAGCTAGGGATAAACAACACATTACATATTAAGGTAACCCCATCAGAATTACTTCAGACTTCTCACTGGAAACACTGAAAGCTAGAAGGGCCTGAAATGGAACCCTGTAAAGTCTAAGAACCTATGGCTTCCAACCCAAATTACTATATCCAGCAAAAAATTCCTCATAATATATGGTGAAGGAAAAACTTTCCATCATAAAACTCAGGTTTACAACTATATGAACACAAAGCCAAATCTGCAGAGAGTACTCCAGGGAATTCTCCACACAGGAGAATAAAATAATCAACCTCAAGTGCTCCACTGTGACACCACATAGCCCAATTGTGACATCACAGTGCCCCACTGTAATATCTCAATGCTTCACTGTCCATCACAAAGCCCCTCTGACATCAAATTGTATTTTTATTAGTTATAGTTTATGTTTTTGAGTTCTTTGTAGATTCTTGAAATTAGGCTCCTGTCAGTTGTATAGCCAGCAAAAATTTTCTCCCATTCTGTGGGAAATTTATTGGCTCTGCTTATTGTATGTTTGTTTGTGAAGAAACTTTTCAGCTTCCTGAGATCCCAATGGTTGAGTGATTGTATCAGTTCCTGAGATACTGGGGTTTTATTCAGGAAGTCTTTTCCCATTCCTATATAATGAAAAGTTCCTCTTGCTTTTTCTTCAATTTGTATCTGAGTTTTGGTCTTATATTCAGGCCTTTGATCCATTAGGACTTGATTTTTATACATGGAGAGATGTATTAACTGAGTTTCATTTTCCTGCATATGGTTATCTAGATTGTCCAGCACCATTTGTTGAAGATGTTGTCTTTTTTCCAGCTTAAATTGTTGGGGCCTTTGTCCAAGCATTTAGTGCTATGAATTTTTGCCTGATGACCACCTTCATTGTGTCCCATAAGTTTTGTTGTGATGTGTTCTCATTGTCATTCATTTCTCTAGAAATTTCACTTCACACTGAGGCATTGTGAAATCAGAGTGGGACTTGGTGATATCACAATAGGATATTGTGACAGTGGGACAGTGTGATATCACAGTGGTGCAATGTGATGTCACATTTGGGCATTGTGATGAACAAGTTGGTTTTAGTATGTCATTTCAGAGCCTTGTGATGTCATAGCTGGCCATTATCTTGGAAAAGTGAGTCATTGTGATTTCACAGTGGAACATGATGATGCCATATTGGGACATTGTGAAATCTCAGTGGGACATTTTTTTTAAAAATTATTTTTTAATTATTTATCTGAGAGCAGCAGACAGAGGAAGAAAGAGGGAAGGAAGGACAGAGAGAGAGAGAGAGAGAGGAGAGAGGGAGGGAGGGAGAATGGGCACATCAGGGCCTCCAGCCACTGCAACTCCAGATGTATGTGCCACATTGTGCATCTGGCTTACATGGGTAGTGGGGAATCGAGCCTTGAACCTGGGTCATTAGGCTTCACAAGCAAGTGCTTAGCCAGTTAGGCATCTCTCCAGCCCTTTAAATATTATTTATTTATTTTAAAGAGAGAGAGATGTACAGAAATAGGCAGGTAGGAAGAGAGAAAATGGCCACGCCAGGGTCTCCAGCCACTGCAAACAAACTCCAGATGTGTGCACCCCCTTGTTCATCTGGCTTATGTGGGTCCTGGCAAGTGGTTCATCAGTGGGGAATTTTAATGTCACAATGCGACAATTTCATGTCACAGTTCAGCTCTGTTATGTTACAATTGGACATTTTGATGAGAGATTGGGGAACTGTGATGTCACAGTGGACCTCTGTGATATCACAGTGGGGAATTGTAATGTAACAATGTGGCACTATGGTGCCATATTGGGGCATTGTGGTGTTACAATGGGGCATTTTGATGAACACTTTTATTTTATTATGTCATTTATGTTTATTTTGCAATCATTGTGACATCATAGCTGAGTGTTATCATGAGACAATGAGTCGTTGTGACGTCATAGCAGAGCATTGTGGCATAACAACCAGGCATTTTGAAATGTCAGTGGGGCCTTTTGATGTCACAACATGGCATTTTGATGTTACACTGGGACATTATGATGAAGACTGGGACATTGTCGTGTCACAGTGGATCTTTGTGATACCACAGTGTAGAATTTTGATGTCACAGTTGGGCTTTATGATGAACAATGGAGCATTGTGATATCACCATGGGGCATTGTGAAATCAAAGTGGGGCTTTGTGATGTCAAAATAGGGAATTGTGATGCCACAGTGGGACATTATGATGTTACAGTTCAGCTCTGTAATGTCACAATGAGACATTATAATGAGAAATTGGGACATTATGATGTCCCAGTAGACCCCTGTGATATCACAGTGGGGAATACTGATGTCACAGAGGATCTTTGTGATATACAGTGGAGCATTATGATATCACAATGGCAGGTTGTGAAATCACAGTGGGGATTTGTGATGTCACATAAGAGTACTATGATGTCACAGTGGAGCATTGTTATATCACAGTGGACCACTGTTACCACAGTGATGTAACATTGGTATTTGTGATTTCTCACTGGAGCATTATTACATCAATGTGGGACTCTGTGGTGTCACGTTTGGGCAATGTGATGTCACAGTGGAACAATATGATGTTACAGTTAAGTTCTGTTATGCTACAGTGGGACATTATGATGAGAGAGTGGGCATTGTTATGTCACAGTAAACCACTGTGATATCACAGTGGGGAACTGTGATGTCACAGTGGGGCTTTTTGATGACTATTAAGAGCATAGTGATATCACAGTGGGGCAGTGTGAAATAAAAGTGGGGATTTCTAATGTCATATTAGAGTACTGTGATGTCACAGTTAAGCACTTTTATAACACAGTGGGGTGCTGTAATATTAGAGGGGCACTGTAATGTCACAATGGGGCTGTCACAGTGCAGCACTGTGAAATCAGAATGGTGTTTTGAGCTGTCAAAATAGGGTATTGCAATGACATAGTTGAGCATTGTGATGTGACATTGTGTAATGTTATGTCACAGTGGAGCACTGTTGTATCACAATGGGGCACATTGATGTCATAGTGAGGCATCGTTATGTTATAGTGTGGTATTTTGATGAACAAGTTAGTTTTATTATGTAAAAAGGGAGCATTGTGATGTCATAGCTTGGCATTGTCCTGAAAGAGTGAGTCATTGTGATATCCCAGTAGGACACTTTCAAATCACAGTGGGGCTCTGTATTTCCACGATAGGGAATTGTGATGTCACACTGGGACATTATGAAGTTACAGTTCAGCTCTGTAATATCACAGTGGGGCATTATCATATGAGTGGGGTATCGTGATGTCACAATAAGCCACTGTAGTAACGCAGTGGGGAGTTGTGATGTCACACAGGTGTTTTGTGATGAAGAGTGGAGCATTGGAGTAATATACTGGGGCACTGTGCAAACTGGGGCTTTTTTGTCATATTAGGGTACTGTGATGTTACACTGAACTATTGTTATATCACAGTGGCATTGTGATGTCACAGTGGGGCATTTTGAAATAAGAGTGGGGCTTTGTGTTGCCTCAATAGGGTGTTGTGAGGTCATAACTGAGCATTGTGATGTGACATGGGATATTGTGATGTCTCAGTGGAACATTTTTATTACAATGTGATATCTCTGAGGGGCAATGTGAAATCACAGTGTACCTTTATAATGCCACAATAGGGCATTGTGATGTCACACTAGGATATTATAATGTTACAGTTCAGCTCTGTGATGAAACAGTGGGGCATTATGATGAGACAGTGGGTCATTGTGATGTCACAGTGGACCTCTGTGATATCACAGAGGGGCTTCTTGATGAACATTGGAGAACTGATCACTGCAGGGCACTGTACAATCACAATAGTACTTTGTGATATTATATTATGGTATTGTGATGTAATAATGGAACTTTGTTATATCACAGTTGCACATTTTGATGTCACAGTGGGGTACTGTGATGTCACAATTGGACTTTGTGTTGTCTCAGTGCAGTAATGCAAAATCAGGGTTGGGCTTTGTGATGTCACAATAGGGTATTGTGACATCACATTTCAGCATTGTTTTGTCACATTAGGTAATTTTGATGTTACAGTGGAATAGTTTTATATAAAAATGAGGCATTGTGATGCCACAGTGGGGCACTATGATGACACAATGTGTCATTGTAGTGTCACAGTGTGGCATTGTGAAAGCAATGTGGAAATTTATGATGTGAAGTCAGTTGCTGTGTTATCACAGTTGAACATTGTGATGTGATAGTAGGGTATTGTGATGTCACAGTGGAACATTGTTATATCACAGTGGGAGACTGTGATGTCAAAGTAGAGCAATGTGATGTCAAACTTTGAAATAGTGATGTTATAGTGAGTTTATATAAATTAATAATGGAGCACTTTGATATCATTGGGCATTGTGAAGTAAATGTGGGGATTTATGATATCACTGTGGTACAAAATGATCAGACAGTGAGCATAGTGATGTGACTCTTTGGGCATTGGGATGTAACAGTGGAGTACTGTTATATAGCAGTGGGACACTCTGATGTTACAGTGTGGCACTGTGATGTTATAGTGGGGAATTTTCATGAATAACGTGGCCTTATTATGTCATATGGAAGCATTGTGATGTCATACTTAGGCATCATAATAAGAAAGTAAGTCATTGTGATTTCAGAGTAGAGCATTGTGATATCACATTAGGGCTTTGTGATGTCACATTAGACTATTGTAATGGCACACTGAAGCATTGTTATATTACAATGGGGCATTATTAAATCAGAGTGCAGCTTTGGGCTTTTACAATTGGGTATTGTGACATCAAAGTTGAGCATTGTGATGGGACGTTGCTTATTGTGATGTCACTGTGGAACTTTTTGAAATCACCCTGGGGATTTGGGATGTCATAGAAGGACATAGTAATGTCACAGTGGGACATTATAATGCTACAGTTGAACTCTGTGATGTTACAGTGGGACATTATGATGAGAAAGGAGGTGTTGTGATGTCGCAGTGGACCTGTATAATATCATAGTGGGGAATTGTGATGTCACAGAGGGGGTTTTCTGATGAACAGTGGAGCACTGTGATATCACATTCTGGCATTATGAAATCACAGTGGGGCTTTGTTATGTAATATTAGGTATTATGATGTCACAGTGAGGAAATGTTTTGTCACAAAGTGGCTATGTGGCGTCTTAGTTGGGTACAGTATAATAAAAGTGGGTCTGTGTGATGTCACAATAGGGTATTGTGACTTCACAGTTGAACATGTCTATGTGACAGTGGGGTATTATACTATCACACTGGATCATTGTTATATCACAGTGAGACACTGATATCTCAGTGGGACAATGTGGTGTCACAGTGGGGTATTATGAACAAAAATTGGCATTTTTATGTCATATGGGAGTATTATGATGTCCTAAATGGGCATTATTATGAGACAGCGAGTCATTGTGATGTCACAGTGAAGTATTGTGATATCACAGTGCAGCATTGTGAAATCCCTGAGAGTATTTTTGATGTCACAATGGTGATTTGTGATATCACAGAGGGACCTTATGATGTTAAAGTTCAGCTCCGTGATGTCACAGTGGAACACTATGATGATAGTGGAGCATTGAGAAGTCACAGTACACCACTGTGATATCAGAGTGTGTAATTGTGATGTCACAGTGGGACATTGTTATATCACATTGGGCTTTGTGATTTCACATTAGTATATAGTGATGTCACAGTAGATCACTGCGATATCACATTGGGGAATTGTGATGTCACATAGGGGCTTTGTGCTGAGTTGTGGAGCACTGTGGTATCACAATGGGGCATTGTGATATCACAGTGGGACTTTGTGATGTCACAGTGAGTTTTGTGGTATCACAGTGAGGTACTGTGAAAATACAGTGTGGCTTTGTGGTGTTGCAATGGGTATTTTGATGACACAGCTGAGCATTGTGATGGGATATTGGGTATTGTGATGTCACAGTGGGGTCATTTGATGTCACTGTGGGGCATGGTCAGGTTACAGTGGGGCAGTATGATGAACAAGTTTGTTTTATTGTGTCATATGGTTGCATTGTGATTTCACCACTGGGTCTTATCATGAGACAGTGAGTCATTGGGATGTCACCATAGGGCATTGTAATGTCAGAGTGGGGCATTGGGAAATAACAGAGGGACTTTTTGATGTCACAATAGGGCATTGTTATGGCACACTGGGAAATTATGAAGTTACAGTTCATCTCTCTGATGTCACAGTGAGATATTATGATGAGAGAGTGTGGCATTGGGATGTCACAGTATACTACTGTGATATCAAAGTTGGGAATCATGATGTCACAAAGGGGCTTTGTGATTAACAGTGTAACATTGGCATATCATAGTGGCTCATTGTGAAATCACATTGGGGATTTGTGGTTTCTCAGTGCAGCATTGTAAAATCAGAGTGGGGTTTTGTGATGTCACAATAGGGTATTGTTGCATCACAGTTTACCATTATGATGGGACATTGGGTACTGTGATGTCACTGTGAAGTATTGTTATATCACAGTGGGACACTGTGATATCTCATTGGGGCATTGTTATGTCACAGTGAGGCATTTTGAGGAACAAGTTGGTTTTATTATGTCATATGAGAGCATTGTGATGTCATATCTGGGTGTTATTATGAGAAAGTTAGTCAGTGTGATTTCACACTGGAGCATTGTGATATCACATTAGGGCATTGTGAAATTACAGTGGGTCTTTGAGATGTCACATTACAGTATTGTGTTGTCACATGTGAGCATTGTCGTATCATAGTTGGGTCTTGTGTGACACCATGAGGAACTGTGATGTCACAATATGGCTCTGTGGTGTCAGAGTATGGCATTGTGAAATCAGAGTGGTGCTTTGTGATGTCACACTAGGATATTATGATATTATAGTTCAGCTCTGTGATGTCACAGTGGGATATTATGATGAGAGAATGGGGCATTTCTACCCGAGTAGGTAACTTTGATATCACAGAGGGTCTTTGTGATGAACAGGAGCATTTTGTTGTTCCAGTGGGGCATTGTGAAATCATAGTGGGGATTTGTGGTGTTACACTGGGAAACTGATGACACAGTGGGGTAATGTGATGTCACAGTGGGACATATGATGTCACAGTGAGGTTATGTACATTTGTAATATAGCACTATGTTTACATCGTGGGATATTGTGAAGTATAAGAGGGGATTTGTGACGTCATCATGGTGCATTTTGATCAGACAGTGAGCATTGTTATGTGACAGTTGGGCATTTGGCTTTCACAGTTGGACATTGTGACAGACAAAGGGCCATTGTGATGATAGAGTGGGTCATTGTGATGTCACAGATGAGGATTCTGATATCACAGTGGGACATTGCAATGTCACAGTAGGGGCAATGTGATGTCACTAAAGGGCTTTGTGTTTTCTCAGTGGGGCATTGTGAAATCAAACTGAAGATTTGTGATGTCATAGTATTGTATAGTGATGTCACAGTTGAGCATGGTGATTTGAAAATGCCATATTGTGATGTCAACTAACGAACAAGTTAGTTTTATTATGTCATATGGGGGCATTGGGATGTCATATCTGGGCATTATCATGAGACAGTGAGTCATAGTAATGTCACAGTGGAGCATTGTGAAATCCAGTGGGGATTTCTCATGTCACAATAGGGCATTTTGCTGTCACAGTGGGACATTATGATATTACAGTTCATCTCTGTTATGTCACAGTAGGACATTATGATATGAGAGTGGAACATTGTGGTGTCACAGTAGAACACTGTGAGATCACAGTGGGGAACTGTCACAGAGGGGCTTTACAATGAATAGTGGGGCACTTTGATGTCACCATGGGGCACTGTGAACTCACAATGGGGCTTTGTGATGTCACATTAGGGTATTGTGATGTCACAGAAGAGCATTGTTATATCACAATTATTCACAATGATGTCATAATGGGACTTTGTGGTATCACAGTGGATCATTGTGAAATCAGAGTGGGGCTCTGTGATGTTACAATAGGGTAATGTGTTGTCACAGAGGAACATCACTATATCACAGTGGGACAATGTGATGTTACTTTGGGGCATTTTAATGAACAAGTTGGTTTTATTATGACATATGGGAGAATTGTGATGTCCTAGCTTGGAATTAGCATGGCACAGCAAGTCATTGTGATGTCACAATGGATCATTGTGATATCACAGTGGGGCTTTGTGATGTCATATTTAGGAATTGTTGTGTCACAGCTGAGCATTTTTATATCACAGTGAGGGAATGTGATCTCACACTGGGGCACTGTGATGTCACAATGGGGCATTGTGTAATCATAGTGGAACTTTGTGATGTCACCATAAGGCATAGTGAGATCACAATTGAGTATAGTGATGTGACAGTGGAGTAATGTGATACCACAGTGGAGCATTGTTATTGCAGTGGGACATGGTGATGTCAGGAAGGGACAATGTGATATCAAGGTGGGGCATTGTAATGTCACACTAAGGTTATATAAATTCGTAGTGAACTGTGATTTCATCTTGGAGCATTGTGAAGTAAAGTGGGATTTCTGATGTCACTACTATACATTTTGATCAGATTGTGAGCATTGTTATGCAACAGTTGGGCATTGGGATTTCACTGTTGAGTATTGTGATGAGACAGTGAGTCATTTTGATGATACAGTGGGTCATTGTGATGTCACAGATAGGCACTCTGATGTCACAGAGGGGCATTGTGATAGCACAGTTTGACACTGTGTGGTCACAATGGGGCTTTGTGATGTCACAGTGGTGCAATGTGAAAATAGAATTGGGCTTTGTGATGTCGCAATAGGGTATTGTGATGTTAATATTGAGCATGGTGTGTCAGTGCTATATTATGATGAACAAGATAGTTTCATTACATCATATGAGAGCATTGTGATGTCATATCTGGGCATTATCCTAAGGAAGTGAGTCATTGGGATGTCACAGTGGAATATAGTGAAATCTCAGTGGGGATTTTGATATCACAATAGGGCATTGTGACATGACAGTGGGAGATTATGATATTACAGCTCAGTTCTGTCATATCACAGTGGGACATTATGATGTGAGAGTGGAGCTTTGTGATATCACAGTGAACATATATGATATCAGAGTGGGGAATTGTGATGTCACAGAAGGGCTTTGTGATTAATAGTTAAGCATTGTGATATCACAGTCAGGCTTTGTGAAATCACATTGGGGTTTTTGATGTCACATTAGGGTATTGTGATGTCACAGAGAAGCATTGTTATATCACAGTGCAGCATTGTGTTGTCACACTGATGTCACAATGGGGCTTTGTGTTGTCATAGTGGGTCATTGAGATATGACGATGGGATATTGTGATGTAACAGCAGAGCATTGTAATGTCACAGTGAGGTAATGAAAATTCATAGTATAGCACTGTGATTTCATCATGGGATGTAGTGAAGTAAAAGTAGGGATTTGTGATGTCACTATGATGGATTTTGATCAGATATTAAGCATTGTGATGGAGATTGTGATGAGACAGAAAGGCATTGTGATATGACCATGGACTTTGTGATTATACAGTTTGTTATTTTGATGTCAGAGATGAACATTGTGATATCACAGTCGTGTATTGTGATGTAACAGTGGGGCACTGTCATGTCACAAAGGGGTTTTGTGTTTTAAAAGTGGTGCATTGTATGTTATAACAGGCTTTGTGGTGTCACAGTGCAGCATTGTGAAATAAGAAAAGGGCTTTGTCTTGTCATAACCAGGTATATTGACATTACGGTTGAGCATAGTGATGGGACAGTGGGTTATTGTGATGTCACAGTGGAGCATTGTTATATGCCAGTGGGACATTGTGATGTGACCATGGTACACTGTGATGTCACAATGGGGCTTTCTGGTGTCAAACTGTGGCATTGTGAAATCAGAGTGGGGCTTTGCAATGTCACAATGTGATGTCACATTGGGGTATTGCGATGTGACAATTGGACATTTTTATATCAGAGCCGAGCATTGTGATGTCATAGTAGGGCACTGTGATATCACAATGGTGTTTGGTCACATTGAATGTTGCAGTGAGCATTATGAAATCAGAGTGGGGCTTTGTGATGTCAAAATAAGGTACTGTAATTCACAGTTGAGCATTGTGATGAGACACTGGGGTTTTTGATGCTACAGTGGAGCATTATTGTATCACAGTGGGGCATTGTGAAATTACAATGGTGCTTTGGATGTCACATTACATTACTGTGATATCACAGTTATGTAACACAGGGGGATATTGAGATGTCACAGTTGAGAACCAAATGTCACAATGGGGCTTTGTCATGGCACAAAGTAGCATTGTGAAAACAGAGTGAGCCTTTGTGATATCACAATAGGATGCTTTGACAACACAGTTGAATATTGTCATGTGACATTGGGTATTGTTATGTCACAGTGGAGCATTGGTTTATCACAGTGTGACACTGTCTCAGTGGGGCAATGTAAAGCCATATTGGGCACAGTTATGTCACAGTGGGGCATTGTGATGAACAAGTTGGTTTCATTGTGTCATATCAGAGCATTTTGATGTCATAGTTGGGCATTATCATGAGAAAGTGAGCCACTCGTATGTCACAGTGGACCATTGTGACATCAAAGTGGGGATATTATGGTGTTACACTTAAGCTCTGTGATGTCAGAGTGGGACATTATGATGAAAGGGTGGGGAATTCTGATGTCACAGTGGACCTTTGTTATATCACAGTGGGTAATTGTGATGTCACAGAGGGATTTTATGATGAATAGTGGAGCATTGTAATATCATAGTGGAGCACTGTGAACTCACAGTGAGGCTTCTGTTATGTCATATTTGGGTATTGTGATATCACAGTGGAGCATTGTTATATCACAGTAGGGCAATGTGATGTCATAATAGGTGTCACTTGTGGTGTCACAGTAAGTCATTGCAGGATCAGTGATGTTAAAATTGGGTATTGTAACATCACAGTTGAACATTGGATTATGACATTGGGTAATGTGATATCACAATGGAGAATTGTTATATCACAGTGAAAAACTGTGATGTCACAGTGTGGCATCATGACTAACAAGTTGGTTTTATTATGCCATATGGGAGCATTATGATGTCATACCTGGGCATTATCATGAGACACTGAGCCACTGTGATATCACTGTGATATCACAGGTCAGCACTGTGAAATATCAATGGAGCTTTCTGATGTCACAATAGGGCCTTGTGATAGCACAGTAGGACAATATGATGTTACAGTTCAGCTCTGTGATGTCACAGTGGGACATTACAATAATTCAGTGTGTCATTGTGATGTCAAATATGATCATTGTGATGTCTCAGTGAGGCATTGTGATTAACAACTTGATATGATTATGTTATATGGGAGGACTATGATGTCATACCTGGGCATTAACATGACACAGTGAATCATTGTGATGTCACTGTAGAGCATTATGATATCACAGTTGGGCACTGTGAAATCTCAGTTAGGCTTTTTGATATCACAATAGGGCATTGTGATATCACGATGTTGCAGTTCAGCTCTGTGATGCTGCATGGGTCATTATGATGAGAGAGTGGGGCATTCTGATATGACAGTATACCACTGTGATATCACAGAGGGCCTTTGTGATGCCACATTAGAGTATTGTAATGTGACACTAGACCACTATGATAACACAGTGAGAAATTGTGATGTCACAAGGGGGCTTTGTGATGAACAGTGGGGCATTGTGATATTACAGTGGGACATTTTGAAATCACAGCAGGGCTTTGGGGTCTGTGATGTTACATTAGGATATTGTGATATGACAGTTATATCAAAGTTGGTCATTGTGTTGTCACAGTGGGGCACTGTGTTTTCACAGTGGGGTTTTGTGGTGTGACAGTAGGCTATTGTGAAATCAAAGTGGGGTTCTCTGTTAATAACAATAGGATATTGTGTCCTCACAGCTGTTCATGGTATTGACAGTACACCACTGTGATGTCACAGAGGGGCTTTGTGATGTCACATTAGGGTATTGTGATGTAACACTAGACCACTGTGACATCACAATGAGAAATTGTGATGTCACAAAGGCACCTTGTGATTAAAAGTGGAGTATTGTGTTATCACAGTGTGACATTGTGAAATCACAATGGGGATTTGTGATGCCCTGTTAGAGTCATATGATGTCACAGTGGGATATTGTTATATCAAAGTGGAGCATTGGGATATTACAGTGGGGCACTATGATGTCACAATGGGGCTTTGTGATGTCATTGGTCGGCATTGTGAAATAAGAGTGAGGCTTTGTGGTGTCATTATAAGTTATTGTGACATCACAGCTGAGCATTGTGATGTGACATTAAGTATAGTGATGTCACAATTGAGCATTTATATATCACAGTGGAACATTATGATGTCACAGTGGGGCAATGTGATATCACAGTGTGGCAGTGTGTTGTAACATTGGGGCATTTTGATGAACACGTTGTTTTTACTATGTTATGTGGGAACATTGTAATGTCATAGCTGGGTATTATCATAAAACAGGGAGTCATTGTGCTGTCACAGTGGAGCATTGTGATATCACAGTAGGCATTATGAAAGCTCAATGGAGATTTTTAATGTCACATTATGGCATTGTGATGTCACAATGTGACATTATGATATTATAGTTCAGCTCTGTGATGCCACAGTAGAACATTACTATGAGAGAGTGAATAATTATGATTTCACAGTGGGGAATTGTGATGTCACGGAGGCACTTAATGATGAACAATGGAGCATTGTTATATCACAGTGGGGAATTCTGAAATCATAGTGGGGCTTGGTGATGTCACAATCAGGTTGAGCATTGTGATGCGAAAGTTTGGCATTTGGATGACACAGTGAACCATTTTTATATCACAGGGTGATCTTGTGAGTCACTGTGGGGCATATTGAGATTGTGTTGTCACAGTGGGGAATTATGATGAACAAGTGGGTTTTGTTATGTCATATGGGAACATTGTGATGTCATAGCTGGGCATTATCATTACACATTGAGTCATTGTGATGTCACTGTGGAGCACTGCGAAATCACAGTGGGGCTTTGTGATGTCACATTATGGTACTGTGATGTCACATTGAAGCATTGTTATAGACAATGGGTCACTGTGATGTCACAATAGTGTTTTGTGATGACACAGTTGAGAGTTGTCATGCAATATTGGGTATTGTTATGTCACAGTGGGACATTGTTACATCACAGTGGGACAATGTGATGTCACATTGGGGCACTGTTATGTTACAGTGGGGCATTGTAATGAACAAGTTGGTTTTATTATGTCATAATATAACATTTTTATGTCATAGCTGAGCATTGTCATGGAAAATGAGTCATTGTGATGTCACAGTGGAGCATTGTGACACCACAGTGGTGCTTTGTGATGTCACATTGGGACATTATGATGTTACAGATCAGCTCTGTGATGTCACAGTGGGACATTATGGTGAAAGAATAAGGCATTGTGATGTCACATTAGATAATTGTGATATCACAGTTGAACATTTTTATGGGGCAGTGGCATACTGCAATGTCACTTACAATATTGTAGTACGGCAGTGGGGCATTATGATGTCACAGTGGGACTTTGTGATATCACAATGTAGCACTGTGACATTACAGTGGGACATTGTGATATTACAGTGGGGCTTTGAGATGTCACAATAGGGCACTGTGATATCACAGTAGCACACTATAATGCTCCAGTGGTGCTCTGTGTTATCGTAGTTGGATAATATAATGAAGGAGTGGGGTATTGTGATGTCACAGTGGACCATTATGGTACCACAATGGGGAACTGTTATGTCACATTGGGGTTTTGTGATGAAATAGTTGAGCATTGTGTTATCACAGTGTGGCATTGTGAAATCACACTGGGGCTTTGTGATGTCACATCAAGATACTGTGATATCACAGTGGGCACCGTGTTGTAACAATGGGTTATTGCGACATGACAGTTGGGCACGATGATGTCTCAGTGGAACATTGTGATGTGTCAGTTCAATATAAACATGGAGCATTTTGAAGAGACTGTGGCACTTGTTAATGTCATAGTAGGGCATTGAGATGTTACCATGGGACATTGTGATGTAAGAGTGTGGAATTGTTATGCGATAGTTGTGTATGATGATATCATATTCTTGCATTGTGATGTGATAGTTGGGCATTGCGATATCACAGTCAGGTATTGTGATGAGACAATGGAGCATTGTGATGTCACAATTAGCAATTGTGATATGAAAGAAAAGTACAGTAGTGTGACAGTGATGCATTGTTATGTAAGAGAGGGCATTGTGATGTCACAATGGGGCATTGTGAAATCACACTGGTGCTCTCGATGTCACAATTAGATGCTGTGATATAATAGTGTGGAAGTATGATGATACAGTAGGGCTTCGTGATGTCACAGTGGACTTTGAGGTCAAAATGGAGTTTTGTGAAATCCAAGCTGGGCTTTGTGATATCACAGTTGTTTATTGTGATATCACAGTGTGGCATTTTGAGAGACAGTGGGGTATTGTGTTAAAAACGTCTGGCATTGTGATGTCACAGTTGGGCATTGTGATGTGATTGATGGGCATTGTTATGTCATACTGTGATATTGGGATATCACAGTTCAAATTGTGGTATAACAGTTGGTAATTATAATGTTATAGTGGAACATTGTGATGTGACAGTGGGGCTTAGTGATGTCACTGTGGAGCATTGTGATATGGCAGTGGGGTATTGAGATGTTACAGTTGAGTATTACGATGAAGTGGTGTATTTTTATGTCAGAGTTGGGCATTGTGATATCAAACTTGGGCATTATGGTGTCTTAATAGAGTGTTATGATATGGCAGTGGAGGATTTTGTCACTTAGGGGCACTGTGATATCACACTGAGACATTGTGATGTCACGGTTGAGCATTGTGATATGACAGTGGGCCTTGTGATGTCACAGTTGTGTACTATATTGTCACAGTGGAGCTTTGTGTTCTCACACTGGTACATTGTGATGTCACAATTGAGCATTGTGATGTAACAGTGTTGTATTTTGATGTCACAGTGGAGTATATCAGTGTGGTGCATTGTGATGTCACACTGGGGCACTGTGATGTCACATTGGGGTTTTGTGATGTCACAGTAAGGGCCTTGTGAAATCAGAGTTGGGCTTTGTGATGTCACAATAGGTTATTGTGATGTCACAGTTGAGCATTGTGATGTGACAGGGTCTTGTGATTTCATGTTGTGGAGCACTGTGATTTCAGAGTGGGTCGTTGTGAAGTATTCGTTGGGATTTTTGATGTCACTATGGACATTTTCATCAGATAGTGGGCATTGTCATGTGACAATTGGGCATTGGTATTTCACTGCCAGGTATTGTGATGAGACAGTGTGACATTGTGATTTACTATTGGGGTTTGTAATGACACAGTAGGTCACTATGATGCCACAGTTGAGCTTTCTGATGTGACAGTGGGGCACTGTGGTGTAGAGGAGTCCAACCCTACTATGTGTTCAGAGTCAGAATGTGCCAAGTCAGCTTCTAGTAATAAATTAAAATAGTAAACCATTAACCAGAAGTAAAACAGAATGGCATTAAAATTAAATTAAATTTAATAGACTATGCAGCTTACAAATTCACTTAGAGAGACCCTTCTAGCTTACATGTTATTGACAAAAAAAAAAAGAGTGGGTATCCTCTGACAATACTCAGCACCCCCAGATACTTTTTAGACTAAGATCAGAGGCTTGATTTAGTCTAATGGTTCAATGACATCATGGTCTACCTGTTGAGTTATTGTCTCAAGGGAAATAAAAGAGGAAGGTATGTATGGAGAGTCCCCCAGCTTGGATAGACTGTTTCTAGACTATAGCAAAAGCTAACATACTGACATAAGAGTTGGACAGACCACGTTCCAAATTCATCTTTTTTTAATCTCAACATACTTTTATTTTTTATTTTATTTTATTTTATTAATTAGTTTTGTACTCAGCAAATACAGTCAATTTGGTACCATTGTTAGGCTCATCGATGTCATACCCCCTCCCCCTGGCCCCTCCTTGTTGAGGTGTATGGGTCATGCATTCTGGAATTAGCCCACAGTTATGGGTAGGAGAAATGTCTCTGCATATCATGACCCAACATGTGGCTCTGACATTCTTTCCACCTCCTCTTCCGCAAAATTTCCCTGAGCCATGTTGGGTTCACTTTTGGTCTGCTTCAGTGATGAGGTGTTGGGGGCCTCTCGGTCTCTGGATCTCTGATTTGGTAGGAGTTGATTTTTCTCTGTGTTGATGTCTTTCACCCTTGTGCTGGTACCTGGTTCACCAAGAAAACAGCACCCTCGCTTGTTTCACCAGTTGTTCTTAGTTTCAGCTGGGGCCCTTTTGAGGTATGGTGGAGTGGCTCTGTCCTTAGGATTCTTATGTGTTCTGTTAGCATATTAAATATACTTAACAATGGATTTTATTATGCCATTTTTAGACATACACACAATGCATTTTTATGACATCCACTTCATTAGCCTCTCTGGTTCACAACTCATGCTCAATCTCCCCCTTTCTTACCAGTCTTCCTTTCCTTCTGTTTTCATGTCTTTTTGTGATATAATGAGTTTACTAAAGCTGCCTACAGGATCCTTGGTGAGGGACTATTTACAGGATTAAATGATTCTGTGTTTAGGTCTCCCTACCAGTGGCTATATCACTGAAGAAAAATTTTCTCCTACCAATGTCTAGCAGTTACCCTCTCTTGCTAGTATAGAAAAAAAAAAAACACCTGATTAGAAGCAGATCATTAAAGGAGAGTGCTGTAAAAAACTCAATTTTCCACAATTTAGTGACTTAAAAAATCATTCATGATGGTTTGGAGGGATGGTGTGGTAGGTAAGGAACTTACCTGAAAAGCCAAAGGATCCAGGTTGGATTCCTCAGGACCCAAGTAAGACAGATGCACAAGGTGGCACATGTTTCTGGAGTTCAATTGCAGCAATTTAAGGCCCTGTTGCACCCATTCTCTCTCTCTCCTTCTTTCTTTTTCTCTACTGATGATATCTAGAAGATGATAAACCATATCCTCAAATGTGGTTAATAAATTAAAGAAGTCAATGTACCTTTTATATTTAAATACTGCACAATTAAACACTATTATTTTCCTGAAGATTAAGGATGTTAACTTGGAAGTGTTCATGTTATTTTCACCACACAGTTATATAATCCAAGTAAAATACTGATATTTTATACAAGGTGGTTTAAAGTACATGCTTTCTAAGATTTTACTGGGATAAGCCAATCTGAAGAGTAAACCAACACTTTATTTCACTTAACTGTGGCAAACTAATACTATCATAAAATATAGGGTAAAGAAGACAAATTTCTACAAATTACATGTGTGTCAAATCTCTTTACATTGATTTTTTTTCCAAGGTAGGGTCTCGCTCTAGCCCAGGCAACCTTGAATTCACTTGGTAGTCCTCCGGCAAAGGCATGTACCACAATGCCGGGCTTCTTCACATTGATTTTTAATCTTTCTAATAAAGCATAAATACCTTGTTCAGCCCTTCATAACTATTGGGTTCATACACATCATGATACCTGGATTCAGTAATAAGAGACAGTTTAAAACAACAGAAACACTGTAAATAATTTGGGAGGAAGACGGCGTGGTTAGAGAGCAAAAGAGGTGGAGCTGAGCTGTTATTCCTCCTCACAGATCACACCTTCAGGCCCTCTCCAATAGGTTAGAGTTCTTGGGTCCATGGGTGTCTTCAGAACAACCCAGCTCTCCCTTATGATAAGTGGCCCAAACACTCCCAACATTACAGTGTAACATGTGCTGAAATGAGGTTTACCTCTGCAACATTTTTCATTCAGAATGTAAATTAATGATTGTTTGGACTAAGCAAAAGGTATAATTCTCCCTTTCTGGAATTCTTCTAACTCTATATGGAGAGTTAAGGGCTCAGGTCAGAGGGGTGCACACTGCATATTTCAATTTAAACAGACTCTCCCAAACTTTCTAACAATTTATACCAAAGAAAATAGTATTAATACTTCATACAACCATCTCCTGCACATAACTGTGTCCCCCGAAATTCGTTTTATTTTATTTTATTTTTTAAACCTAGGTGCCATGGTTCACAGAGCCATACCCTGCAGACCCCAGGGCATCCCCTCAAGAACCTCCCCATAGGGTGTCTATGTCCCATGCCGGGACACTGCCTACCCCCAGAGTCCATCTCAGCCTAACCCACCTTCATGGTGCAGGAGTGGTCCTGCTCCTGACCACCACCAGCTCCGTTGCCAACTTCCCTGGGCAGCGGTGAGAGTGGAGTGCACATGCCCATGTTCCAGAGCTGCACTGTGATGTCACTGCCCACCAGACTACTTTCCCCTCAAGCGCTTGTGTGGGAGCAGGCCTAATATTTGCTGATTTTGTGTGTGTGTGTGTGTGTGTGTGTGTGTGTGTGTGTGTGTGTGTTCTTGCTGCAGTACTTTTCTCTACTTATATCTGTAAAAGGGTTCCAACTCCTTCTGCCATATGTAGAACTTCCCCTGGATTTGTAAGCTGAAATAAATCCCATTCTTCTCCAAAACTATGTCTGGCTTGGATGTTCATCCCAGCAATGTGAAACTGACTACAATAATGTTGGAATTCAGTAGGGTTAGAGAGTGTGTCAAGGGGACATAAGATTTTGTCAGAATCATTAAACATATTTAAAAGTCCTAGTCTTCGGTTTTTACCTACAGAAAAACTCTGAAAGTTCCATCAGTCTTTCATTCATCCACTACTCTAATAATGACACTTTTGGTGAGAGCTATACCTAAGAACCCTCCCCTTCCTGGTGTTTCATAAAGAAGGCGAAGAATTCCACACATGGCATACTGTGAGCACATTGCTTCTTCTGCTCCCCTCCTAATGTGAGTACACATGGCTCCCGGTTGTGCTTTATGTGACCTTGATGGGACCAGGATATGCTACTGACTCTCAGCCCATGATCAGTTCTGTTAAACCAATCTGCTTTAGATTTGATTGGCCATATGAGCAGCCATCACCTTCATAATAATCTGAACATAAAAGGGCCCACATGGCCTCATGTGTTCATGGTTAAACCTCATACTTAATTCCAAGCTATTATAGTCTTTGAGAGGTCGATCCTTACTGGAGGAGGTGTGTTGCTGGGGGAACAAGGTGGTGTCATAGTCCAGCCCCACTACTTCCTTATTGCTGTTGTGGAGATGTGTCCCCCAACTTTATTTTTCCTTATCATGCTTTTCCTCTTACGATGAAATTTCCTCTCAAAACTCTAGGGAAGAAATAAATTCTTTCCTTCCACATAAGCTAATTAGGGTCAAGTGATTTGTCCCAACAATGAGACACTAAAAGCTACAACTTTGCTGAGTAAGTTCTTTTAGAATTTCAGCCTGTGAACTTTGGAACTGACTTATTGTTGGATGTCCAGACAGATTGATGTCTATGTCTCTTCAAGATATGTGACCCTGACTAAACTGCACACAGTGTGAACTACCCAGCTCCTAATCTATACCATAGGATTATGTTACAGGGAATGCATAATAAACTAGTTGGAATAAGGGACTTCGACTGGAAATATAAACATATTAATAGCAGTGGATCTGGATGTGGTGACACACACCTTTAAGCCCAGCACTCTGGAGGCCAAGGCAGGAGCATGGCTGTGAGGGTGTGGACAACCAGGGACTAAGAGTGAGATCCAGGACTGCCTCCACTAGTGAGGTCCTTCCATCAAAAAAGGAGAGAGTAGGGATTTGAATGTAAAATGTCTCATAACCTCAGAGATTTGTGATTAATCTTCTCCCTAGATAGTGGAGCTTTTGGAAAATGAAACCTTCCTGGAGGAATTATGTTGCTGGGGTGGATCATGGTGTTGATTAGTCCAGCCCTATTGGGTAGAGAGGATTGACTCACTCATATGAGATCCTTCCTGCTTTGTGTGAAGATGTGATGCCCCAGCTACCTGTTCTGTCATTCATTCTCCACCATGATGAAACAGCCCCTCAAAATTGTAAGCCTGAAATGAATTATCTCCTCCAATAAGCTGCTTCTGCTTGGGTATTTTGTCTGTATAACAATAATATAACTGATAAATTAAGTGAAGTATCTTGTGTTCCCTCTCATAGACAGATCTTACTTAGCTTGTGATTTCCAAATATACATAGAGAATAAAAGAAGGTAGATTATAGGAAAGCAGAAATAGTAAAAGGAAATGAAAAATAAATAAATAAATCTCAGCATATGATATCTATGCTGTATTTAAACCATAAAAGTCATGATTAATTGGATTAACTGACCATTTATGAGATATTTTAGATTCTTGGTTATTTTATATTAGCAATTGCTATTCAAATTGACTTTGAGATACATTTCACCTTCTAATTTGTAATGCTACTAAAAGTGCTGTAGTATTCTGTTTTGTTATATTTGTAAACATGAAACAATTTCAACTGAGTTTTATTTTAAAAATATTTTATTTACTTACTTCAGAGAGAAAGAGGGAGAGAGAAAGAGAGAGGACCTGCAAATGAACACCAGACACAGGTGCCACTGTGTGCCTCTGGTTTGTATGGGTGCAGGTGAATTAAACCTGGGTTCTTGGCTTTGTAGGCAAGGGTCTTAACCTCTAAACCACCTCTGCAGCCCAAGTTTCATTTTTGTTTTGATAACTTTTATATTTCATTAAGTATCCTTCTATAAAATTAAATTATCTAATAAGATTATTAAAAAATTTTAAATGTTTTAGCTACTGGTAATTTGTCTGTGCTCCAGTAAATAAGTCCCGAGCCACCCTCATACACTAATTAAATTGTGTGCCACAGAAAATGGACATGACGGTAAGAAGAGAAATAGTTGGGAAGGAAATGTGGCAGGTAAGAATAGTGAATAATTTATCCAGTTAGGGCACCACATGGCTTCAGCAGTAAATGCGCCCTTCTCATACATAATGTACCTGGCAACCTTTTGGCAACACAGAACCTCTCCCCTCCACCAATCTGGACATGTTTTCCACTCTAAACAGTACTAGTTTTCTCTTTTCCTTAGTGACCATTATTCATGATAAGTACCTATTAAAACAAGTTCTTAGATGATCCAGGATCAGACCAGCAGGGGACTATGCAGCTTGTACTGATTTTTGGTATACATGAATAGTAAGGCAGACTGTGCCCTCTAAGTGAACTTTTAGGGAGAATCCTCTACCATCTTATTTCTATATATAACTTGGCATATCTATCATGAAAATCAGGTGTATCATGGGAAGGAACATGCTCAGTAGAGAATATTCTACGTAACCCAAACCTGCCAATTGAACCATAGGACCACTTAAATTACAGCCATATCAACCAGTCCATATCAATCAAAACCCCTAAGAAGCCTAAGACTACTTCCTAGTGTCCTTGAGTAATCTACTCAAAGTACCCTGTTGCCTATTCAACAATGTATTCACATCTTTGCTATCTCTTTGATCTTTACAAAGTTTCTTCCTACTTATCTACTGTGTAGGCCTTTCTTCAATTATTTAAGTCTAAAAAGCTGGGACCACACCAAAAGAGAAACCACTAGTTACAAAGCAGCTCTATGGGAGGAATATCACAGTAATGAGGGAGGGAAATATGTTCAAAATATATTTTACACATATATTAACTTGTCAAAAATGAATGTTAAGGATTTACAGCCAAGATAGCGACCACCTGGCTGTGCTGCAAATCCCGGGAAAAGAAAGGCAAGACACTAAGGGTTCACTGGGTCTTTTAGGGAGAGGAATCTCCAATAGATTGCCAGTGGGAGGGCACAGAGGGGGGAACAACAGGGAATGGCTGACCCCCTTGAGGGCGGGTAGCACACCCCTCCCCCCAAGTAGCTGCCATATCCATGGCGCCACCACGCACCGATTGATCCCTGCATGCGGAAACTTAGACTGCTCCGCCCACTCACCCACTTACTGCTCCAGCCACCGCACATCCAGTGAGCCTGGGCAATAACAGGGAATCATTGATTCCTTCACAGCGGGAAGCCCACCCCTTCCCCCAAATAGCCACCTAACCCACGGCACAACCGCGTGCCGATCCCTGCATGTGGAAGCTTAGACTGCTCTGCCCACTCGCTCACTTACTGGTCCTGCCACCACACGTTCAGTGAGTCCGGGCCCACAGCAACTGCAAAGCAAGCTCAGCTTGTGTCTGTCACTTGCGCGAGCTCAGGTGCCATCCCTGACCTGTCTGTGGCACCGGCCTTCCACCATTTTCCTGTGGCGGGGGAGCACAGACTGCTTCTGGGTCCCAGTGTTCCCATGCCAGAGTTTGGGCTGTTACAGTGCTTGGTGCCTCAGTGTCCATCATAGCTTGAACACAGGCAGCTTTGGCACATTACCGCTTGAGAGATCAGGTAACTTTGGCTCCCTGGACAGGCAGTACATCAGGCAGCTTTGGCAAGTGAGAGCCAAAGCCCAGGCTGCTTGGCAACTGCCCCAAGCTGCCTCAGACTCCCACTGTGCTTGAGCCCAGGCTGATCCACCCACCTATGTGCCCATACACTGTCATGAGCAGACCACAGCACAAAAGAAATAACATGAAAAATCAAATGTAAGAAAATCCAGTTAGATCACCAATGCCTACAATGAACATATCTAATAAAAACATAGGAGAGTCATTAGGATCAGACACCAAAATGAAGCTATGAGCCATGCAACCCTGACCAAGCAACTGGTAGAATTTGAAGAAAAGCAACAAAGGACCGATAATCGTGTGAATGCTGCCACCACTAAACTAGACCTAATAGATAAGAAAAATGAGTTCAAAGAGAGTTAAGAGATTTGAGGGAGAGTGAAAAAAAAGAAGACCTCAAAAATCAGCTGGCCATGATAAATGAAGACATAAAGAAATGCAAGTATGAATTCCAAGAATCATTAAGAAAATCAGAAAATGATGTGAAAAGGCAGCTTGAAAGAGAGATGGAAATTTTACATAGAAAATTAGTAGAAAAAGCAAACTTAATTGAACAAGTCCAAAACTCTCAAGAAGCTCTCAAGAATAGATTCAGCCATGTGGAGGATAGAAACTGATCTGGAAGACGAGATGGAACAAACAGTTCGAGAGTTCAAAAATTTCAGTAAGTTCAAAAGTTCCTGTGAACAGAACATGAGGGAATTGTGGGATACACTTAAACATCGTAATATCAGAATCATTGGAATACCAGAAGGAGAAGAAATTCAGACCAAAGCCATGGAGAAATTATTTAACAAAATAATTGAAGAAAACTTCCCCAGTCTCTTAAAAGAAAGGTCCATCAAGATACAAGAAGCCAACAGAACTCCAAACAGACAGGACCAAAGGAGAAAATCTCCAAGACATATTGTCATTAGGCCTCTAAACATTGACACCAAAGAGAAAATCCTAAAAGCAGCTAGGGAAAAACAGCACACCACTTTCAAAGGTAACCCCATCAGAATTACTCCAGACTTCTCAATGGAAATTATATATAGAAAATTAGTAGAAAAAGCAAACTTAATTGAACAAGTGAAAGCTAGAAGGGCCTGGAATGAAACACTGCAAAGTCCAAGAACCTATGGCTTCCAACCCAAACTACTCTACCCAGCAGGAGTATCCCTCATAATAGATGGTGAAAGAAAAACTTTCCATGACAAAACTCAGTTTTACAGTTATATGAACACAAAACCAAACCTACAGAGAGTGTTTCAGGAAATGCTCCATACAGAAGAAATAAACTCAAATACCTACAAGAAGCAGATCACAACAACCAAACTCAGAGTAGGCACAAAAAACTTCAAAGTCCATGAAAACACCAAACCACATATACCATCACATTATGGCAGGGATCAAATCAACCTCACAGTCCTTACCCAAAATATTAATGGCCTTAATTCACCTATCAAGAGACACAAGCTAACAGGATGGATCAAAAAATTACACCCCTCAATCTGTTGCCTTCAAAAAACCCACCTCACCACTAAAGACAGACACCTCCTCAGGGTGAAAGGGTAGAAAACAATATTCCAAGCAAATGGGAATAAGAAACAAGCAGGCATAGCTATATTATTATCAGAAAAAATAGACTTCAAACAAAAGTAATCAAAAAGACAAAGAAGGTCACTTCCTACTTTTTTTTTTTTTAATTTTTTGTTTTGTATTCAGCAAATACAGTCAGTTTGGTACCATTATTAGGCTCATCTGTGACCTACCCCCTCCCCTTGGCCCCTCCTTGCTGAGGTATATGGGTCATGCATTGTGGAGTTAGCCCACAGTTATTGGTAATCTGAATGTCTCTGCATATCATGACCCAACATGTGGCTCTGACATTCTTTCCGCCCCCTCTTCCGCAAAATTTCCCTGAGCCATGTTGGGTTCATTTTTGGTCTGCTTCAGTGATGAGGTGTTGGGGGCCTCTGACGCTCTGGCTCTGTGATTTGGTAGGAGTTGATTTTTCTCTGTGCTGATCTCCTTCCCCCTTGTGCTGGTATCCGGTTCATCAGGAAAACAGCCCCCTTGCTTGTTTCTCCAATTTTTCTTAGTTTCAGCCGGGGCCCTTTTGAGGTATGATGGGGTGGCTCTCTCTTTAGGATCTACATCTATCTAAAAAAGAGAAGCAGATTCTCCAATGGAGAGTAAGTTAGCACCAGGACAAATGAGATAACCATTACTTTTTTTTATAGAGAATTTAATAGGTGTAGACCCTCTTGTAGCCCACAATTGATGGTTGCTAGATATTGGAGAGTGGGCTTATGTTTGGATATGGTTGTGACTTGTTTCCCAGCTCCAGCTATGGGTCCCATAACACTGAGGGGATCAGTTAGCCAAATTGATAGAGCTGTTGGTACCCCACCATGGCTGTGTGCCACAACTGCACTTGTGTGGGCATCACGACAAGTTATTTGCTGCTAAGTAGGTTAGACCATGAGTTGCTTGGACAGATATTGGTAATTTTCTTCCAGTCACCCATGTAGCACCTTCTGGCACTAGATGCGCTGTCTGGGGACGGACTCTCTTCCAACATCCAGCCATGCCATTCTAATTTGCATGTCAATCATATAAGGTGTATTCAGCAGTAGGGTCTTACCACTAGCCTTTGGTGGGTCATCAAGTACTCTGACAGAAATCTGTCTGTCTTTTAGGAAAACTTGTAGGTTTCTCTGATCAAAAGCTCATTGTGGATCTTAGGCCCATGCTGGTTCTGGGAGTTATAGGTCAGTGCCCACTAAGAAAATGAGGAAAAAGATAACTAATATACAAGAGTTAGAGATAAGAGGGGGGGGAGATGGGAAGTGACAGAGGGAAGATGTAGAAGATTAAGGTTAGTCTTGATCTTACCCTCTCCTGTGTCTTGTGGTTCAAGTGTTCCCTGGAAGGTCCTGGTGAAGGATCAGCCATCTGGTCTGTCTTTTAGTAAGTAGAAAATTATGGTACCATTGCCATTTGGGTCAAGATTTGTGTTTCCCACCCCTTTGATGCCCTCCCCTCCCTCCCCTTCCATCCTAGTGTCTAGTCTAGGAGATGCTTGCTGGGTATGTAAGGAATCTTGGGTAGATTCAGGTTAGGTGCTGTAGATGAATGAGACTATGTGGCAATTTTTTTTCTGTGATTGGGCAACTTCACTGAGAATGATCTGTTCCAGGTTCAACCATTTTTCCTCAAATTTCATTGTGTCATTTTTTCTTACAGCTGTATACAATTCCATTGTGTAGATATACCACATCTTAGTTATCCTTCTAGTTCTTCATTCTTCTAGTGATGGACATTTGGTTGATTCCAACTCTTAGCTATTACAAATTGAGCCGCTATAAACATGGTTGAGCAAATCTCTCTAGCCTGTGGTTTGAAGGTTTTAGGGTAGATGCCCAGTAAGGGAATAACTGGGTCTCTTGGTATCTCTATACTCAGCTTTCTCAGAAGTCTCCATATTGCGTTCCTAAGTGGTTGTACCATCCAACATTCCCACCAACAGTGGATGAGTGTTCCTAATTCTCCACATCCTCGCCAGCATTTATTTCAGTTGATTTTTTGATGTTTGCTATCCTTATTGGGGTAAGGTGGAATGTTGTAGTTGTTTTAATTTGCATTTCTCTGATGAATAGGGATGATGAACATTTTCTTAAGTGCATGTTTGCCATTTCTGTTTCTTCCCCTGTGAAGTGCCTGTTCAGCTCTTTGCCCCATTTTGTGAGTGGGGTGTTTGGCTTCTTACTGTTTAGATTTTTGAGTTCTTTGTAGATTCTAGAGAGTAGGCCTCTATCAGTTGGATAACCTGCAAATATTTTCTCCCATTCTCTAGGTAATCTATTGGCTTTGCTTATTGTATACTTGTCTGTAAACGAATTCTTCAGCATCATGTGATCCCATTGGTTGAGTGACGGTTTAAGTTCATGAGCTACTGGGGTTTTGTTCAGGAAGGCTGCTTCCATTCCTGTATCATGCAAAGTACTTCCTAAATTTTCTTCCGGTAGTATTCGAGTTTCTTGTCTTATATTGAGGTCTTTGATCCATTTGGACTTGAGTATAGTGTATGGTGCAATGTGTGGATCAAGTTTCAGTTTCTGGCATATGGTTATCCAGTTTGTCCAGCACCATTTGTTGAAGACGCTGTCTTTTTTCCAGCCTATATTGTTTGGGCCTTTATCGAATATCAAGTAGCTATAGTTGCTTGACCCAAAGTCCGGGTCCTCAAGTCTATTCTATTGGTCTATACTCCTGTTTTTATGCCAGTACCATGGCGTTTTTATTACTATGGCTTTGTAATATAGCTTTAGATCAGGTTTGGTGATGCCTCCAGAGGTATTTCTTTTGCTGAGGATATGTTTGGATATGCGAGTCGTTCTGCCTTTCCATATGAAATTTGAGATCATTTTTTCTATCTCTGTGAAGAACACTGTAGGGATTTTAATTGGAATTGCATTAAATGTGTATATTGCCTTTGTCAGGATTGTCATCTTCACAATGTTAATTCTGCCTATCCAGGAACATGGGAGGTCTTTCCATTTTCTCAAGTCCGCCTCAATATCTTTTTTGAGTGTTTTTATATTTTTGTTGTATATATCTTTCACATTCTTGTTCAATGTTATTCCAAGTTATTTTATTTTATTTTATTTTATTTTATTTTATTTTATTTTATTTTATTGTTGCTATTGAAAATTGGACCATGTCCCTTATTTCTTTCTCTATATCTTTGTCATTTGCATAAAGGAAGGCTACTGATTTTTGTGCATTGATTTTGTATCCTGCCACTTTGCCATAGGAGTTAATCACCTTCAGGAGTTTTCGGCTGGAGTCTCCCGGGTCTCTACAATATATAATCATGTCATCAGCGAATAAACCTAACTTAATGTCTTCCTTTCCAAATTGCATCCCTTTTATTTCCTTCTGCAGTCTTATTGCTTGAGCTAGGACTTCCAGTACTATAGTAAAAAGCAGAGGTGAGAGTGGACAACCCTGTCTTGTTCCTGATCTTAATGGGAATTCCTCCAGTCTCTCTCCATTAAGAATTGTTTGGGCCTTCGGAGCTTCGTATATTGCCTTTATTAGGTTAAGGTATGAACCAATCATGCCAATTCTCTCCAATGTTTTGAACATGAAGTGATGTTGAACCTTATCAAAGGCGTTTTCTGCATCTATCAAAATGATCATGTGGTTTTTATGTTTATCCTTGTTTATGTGGTGTATAACATTGACAGATTTCTGTATGTTGAACCACCCCTGTGTTTCTAGGATGAATCCCACTTGGTCAAGGTGGATAATGCTTTTGATGTGTTGTTGGATTAGGTTTGCAAGGATCTTTGCATCTAAATTCATCAGGGAAATAGACCGGTAACTTTCTTTTCTTGTGGCATCTCTGCCTGGTTTTGCAATTAGGGTGATGGTAGCTTCATGAAAGGAGTTGGGTAGCTTTCCCTGTTCTCCAATTGTGTGGCACAGTTTGAGGAAGATTGGTTTGAGTTCCTCCATGAAGGTTTGATAGAATTCAGGTGAGAAGCCATGTGGTCCTGAACTCTTCTTTTTTGGGAGGTTTGTTATTACTTTTTCAATCTCCATGGGTGTGGTGGGTTGATTGAGGTGATTAATCTGCTTTGTGTTTAGCTTTGGTAGATGGTATGTGTCCAACAATTTATCAATCTCCTCCACATTATCCAGTTTTGTTGAGTAGAGGTTTTTGAAATAAGTGCTGATGATTCTCCCAATTTCACTTATGTCTGTTGTGATCTCTCCTTTTGCATTTTAAATTTGGTTAATTTGACGCTTCTCTTTTTTCTTGCTTGATCAGATTGGCCATGGGTTTCTCAATCTTGTTTATTTTTTCAAAGAACCAGCTCTTTGTTTTGTCAATTGTCTTAATTGTTTCCTTTGTTTCCAGTTCATTGATTTCTGCTCTGATTTTAATTATTTCCTTCTGGAGATCTTTGGGTTGGATTTTTCTTATTTTTCCAGTGCCTTCAGTTTGATGGTTAGGTCATTGATTTGGGACCTTTCTGTGTTTTTTATGAAGGCATTGAGTGCTATGAGCTTTCCCCTGAGGACCGCCATCATTGTGTCCCTTAAGTTTTGGTATGATGTGTTCTCATTGTCGTTCAATTCCAGAAATTTTGAAATTTCATTCTTCATTTCATCCACTATCCATTTATTGTTTAAAAGTGTCCTGTTCAGTTTTCAGGTGCCGTTGGGATTCTTGGTGGGTCTTTTGTTGTTGATTTCTAGCGATATATCATTGTGATGTGATATCATGCAGGGAATTATGTCAATCTTCCTAAATATGTGGAGGCAGTCTTTGTGAGCCAGTATATGGTCTATTTTAGAGAATGTTCCATGGGCTGCTCAGAAGAATGTGTAATCTGTGGATTTGGGATGGAAGGTTCTGTAGGTGTCCATTAGGTCTAAGTGATCTATGGTTTTGTTGAGCTCTCTTTCTTCCCTGTTGAGTTTCTGTTTGGATGATGTGTCTATTACTGATAGTGGTGTATTGAAGTCCCCAGCTATGATGGTGTTTGTGGTTATTTCTGTTTTATTGTCAAGTAGGTTTTGTTTTATGAACTGTGTTGCCCCTGTGTTTGGTGCATACAGATTTATGATTGTAATATCCTCTTGATGGGTCGTTCCCTTGATAAGTAGGAAGTGGCCATCTTTGTCTTTTTTATTATTTTTGGTTTGAAGTCTATTTTATCTGATATTAATATAGCTACACCTGCTTGTTTCTTATTCTCATTTGCTTGGAATACTGTTTTCCACCCTTTCATCCTGAGATGTCTGTCTTTAGTGGTTAGGCAGGTTTCTTGAAGGCAACAGATTGAGGGGTCTAATTTTTTGATCCATCTTGTTAGCTGGTTTCTCTTGATGGGTGTATTAAGGACATTAATATTTAGCGTAAGGACTGTGAGATTTGATTTGATCCCTGCCATATTGTGATGGTAAATGTGGGTTGATGTTTTCATGGACGTTGAAGTTTTTTGTGCCTACTCTGAGTTTGGTTGTTGTGATCTGCTTCTTGTGGGCAATTGTGTTTGATTATTTTTTTTCTTCTCTGTGGAGAATTTCCTGAAATACTCTCTGTAGGTTTGGTTTTGTGTTCATATAACTGTAAAGCTGAGTTTTGCCGTGGAATATTTTCTTTCACCATCTATTATGAGGGATCCTTTTTCTGGGTAGAGTCGTTTGGGTTGGAAGCCATAGGTTCTTAGAATTTGCAGTGTTTCATTCCAGGCCCTTCTAGCTTTCAGGGTTTCCATTGAGAAGTATGAAGTAATTCTGATGGGGTTACCTTTGAAGGTGGTGTGCTGTTTTTCCCTAGCTTGTTTTAGGATTTTTTCTTTGGTGTCAATGTTTAGAGTCTTAATGATAATATGTCGTGGAGAGTTTCTCCTTTGGTCCAGTGTGTTTGGAGTTCTATTGGCTTCTTGTATCTTGACGGGTCTTTCTTTTAAGAGACTGGGCAAGTTTTCTTCAATTATTTTGTTAAATGAGTTTTCCATGCCTTTGGTCTGAATTTCTTCTCCTTCTGGTATTCCAATGATCCTTATATTAGGACGTTTAAGTGTATCCCACAATTCCCTCATGTTCTGTTCACAGGACCTTTTGAACTTACTGAAATTTTTGAAGTCTCAAACTGTTTTTCCCATCTTGTCTTCCAGATCAGAGTTTCTATCCTCCACTGGCTGACTCTATTCTTGAGAGCTTCTAGAGAGATTTGGATTTGTTCAATTAAGTTTGCATTGTCTACTACTTTTCTTTTTTTTTTTTGCATTTTTTTTCTCTCAATTTTTATTAATATTTTCCATGATTATAAAAAATATCCCATGGTATTACCCTCCCCCTTTCCCCTTTGAAATTCCATTCTCCATCATATCCCCTCCCCATCTCAATCTTTCTACTTACATATGTACAATACCAACCTAATAAAAGCCCTCCTCCCTTTCTTTCTCTTCCCTTTCTATCTCCTTTTTAAACTTACTGGCCTCTGCTACTGAGTTTTTTCCTTCTCGCACAGAAGCCCAATCATCTCTAGCTAAGATCCACATATGAGGGAGAACATGTGGCGCTTGGCATTCTGGGCCTGGGTTACCTCACTTAGTATAATTCTTTCCAGATCCATCCACTTTTCTGCAAATTTCATAACTTCATTTCTCTTTACTGCTGAGTAAAACTCCATTGTATTAATGTGCCATATCTTCATTATCCACTCATCAGTTGAGGGACATCTAGGCTGGTTCCATTTCCCAGCTATTATAAATTGAGCAGCAATAAACATGGTTGAGCAAGTATCTCTAAGGTAATGAGATGAGTCCTTAGGATATATGCCTAGGAGAGCTATAGCTGGGTCATATGGTAGATCAATCTTTAGCTGTTTTAGGAACCTCCACACTGATTTCCACAATGGCTGGACCAGATTGCATTCCCACCAACAATGTAGAAGGGTTCCTCTTTTTCCACATCCCCGCCAACATTTATGATCATTTGTTTTCATGATGGTAGCCAATCTGACAGGAGTGAGATGGAATCTCAATGTAGTCTTAATCTGCATTTCCCTGATGACTAGGGATGTAGAACATTTTTTTAGATGCGTATATGCCATTCGTATTTCTTCCTTTGAGAATTCTCTATTTAGCTCCATTTCCCATTTTTTGATTGGTTTGTTTGATTCCTTATTATTTAACTTCTTGAGTTCTTTGTATATCCTAGATATTAATCCTCTATCAGATATATAGCTGGTGAAGATTTTTTCCCATTCTGTAGGTTGCCTCTTTGCTTTCTTCACCATGTCCTTTGCAGTGCAAAATCTTTGTATTTCCATGAGGTCCCAGTGGTTAATCTGTGGTTTTATTGCCTGAGCAATTGGGGTTGTATTCAGAAAGTCTTTGCCAAGACCAATATGTTGAAGGGTTTCCCCTACTTTTTCCTCTAGCAGTTTCAGAGTTTCAGGTCTGATGTTAAGGTCCTTAATCCATTTGGACTTAATTCTTTTGCACGGAGAAAGAGAAGAATCTATTTTCATCCTTCTACAGATATATATCCAGTTTTCCCAACACCATTTACTGAAGAGGCTGTCTTTTCTCCAATGAGTATTTTTGGCATTTTTATCAAATATCAGGTGGCTATAACTACATGGGGTTACATTTGGGTCCTCTATTCTGTTCCATTGATCTACAAGTCTGCTTTTGTGCCAGTACCATGCTGTTTTTGTTACTATGGCTCTGTAGTATAGGTTAAAATCAGGTATGGTGATACCACCAGCCTTATTTTTGTTGCTCAGTATTATTTTAGATATTCGAGGTTTTTTGTGATTCCAAATGAATTTTTGGATTGTTTTTTCTATTTCCATGAAGAATGCCTTTGGAATTTTGATGGGGATTGCGTTAAATGTGTAGATTGCTTTTGGTAAGATTGCCATTTTCACAATATTGATTCTTCCAAACCAGGAACAAGGGATGTTTTTCCACTTCCTAGTGTCTTCTGCAATTTCTCCCTTGAGTGTTTTAAAGTTCTCATTGTATAGATTCTTTACTTCCTTAGTAAGGTTTATTCCAAGGTACTTTATTTTTTTTGATGCAATTGTGAATGGGAGTGATTCTCTGATCTAATCCTCTGTGTTTTTGTTGTTAGCATATATGAAGGCTACTGATTTCTGTGTATTTATTTTGTATCCTGCTACATGACTGTAGGTTTTTATCAGCTCTAACAGTTTGCTAGTACAGTCTTTAGGGTCCTTTATATATAGAATCATGTCATCTGCAAATAATGATAACTTGACCTCTTCCTTTCCGATTTGTATCCCTTTTATGAATGTCTCTTGCCTTATTGCTATGGCTAAGACTTCCAGAACTATATTAAATAAATGTGGGGACAGTGGACACCCTTGTCTTGTTCCTGATTTTAGTGGAAAAGCATCCAGTTTTTCCCCATTTAGTAATATGTTGGCTGTAGGCTTGTCATAAATAGCCTTTATTATATTGAGATATGTTCCTTCTATTCCCAGTCTCTGTAGGACTTTTATCATGAAGGGATGTTGGATTTTGTCGAATGCTTTCTCTGCGTCTAATGAGATGATCATGTGATTTTTGTCCTTCAACCCATTTATATAATGTATAACATTTGTAGATTTGCGTATGTTGAACCATCCCTGCATCTCTGGGATAAAGCCTACTTGGTCAGGGTGAATGATCTTTCTAATGTATTCTTGTATTCTGTTTGCCAATATTTTGTTGGGAATTTTTGCATCTATGTTCTTGAGGGAGATTGGTCTGTAATTTTCCTTTTTTGTTCTATCTTTGCCTGGTTTTGGTATCAGAGTGATGCTGGCTTCATAGAAGGAGTTTGGTAGAATTCCTTCTTTTTCTATTTCATGGAAAAGCTTAAGAAGCAATGGTCTTAGCTCTTCCCTTAAGGTCTGGTAAAATTCAGCAGTGAATCCATCTGGGCCTGGGCTTTTTTTAGTTGGGAGATTTTTGATAACTGTTAGGATCTCCATGCTTGTTATAGGTCTATTTAAGTGATTAATCTCATCTTGGTTTAATTTAGGTATGTCATATAAATCAAGGAAATCATCCATTTCTTTCAGATTTTCATACTTTGTGGAGTATAAGTTTTTATAATATGTCCCTATGATTTTTTGAATTTCTCTGGCATCTGTCGTGATGTTACCTTTTTCATCTCTAATTTTATTAATTTGTGTCTCTTCTCTCTTTCTTTTGGTCAGATTTGCTAAGGGTTTATCAATCTTGTTCATCCTTTCAAAGAACCAGCTCTTTGTTTCATTAATTCTTTGGATTGTTTTTTTGGTTTCTATTTCATTAATTTCTGCCCTAATCTTTATTATTTCTTCCCGTCTACTGATTTTTGGTTTGCCTTGTTCTTCTTTTTCCAAGGCTTTAAGGTGAAGCATTAGGTCATTTATTTGCGACCTTTCTAATTTCTTAATATAGGCACTTAAAGCTATAAATTTACCTCTTAGAACTGCCTTCATTGTGTCCCAGAGATTTTGGTATGTTGTGTTCTCATTATTGTTTGACTCTATAAATTTTTTGATTTCCTTCTTGATTTCTTCATTGACCCATTCATCATTTAGTAATGTATTGTTTAGTTTCCATGATTTTGTGTATGCTCTATATCCTTTCTTGCTATTGATTTGTAGTTTGATTCCATTGTGGTCAGATAGAATGCAAGGAATTATTTCAATTTTCCTGAATTTGTTAAGATTTGCTTTGTGTCCTAATATATGGTTTATTTTAGAGAATGATCCATGTGCGGCTGAAAAGAATGTATATTCTGCAGCATTTGGATGAAATGTCCTGTATATGTCTGTTAGGTCCATTCCTTCTATGACCTCCTTTATTCCAGATGCCTCTCTGTTTATTTTTTCCCGGGATGACCTGTCAATTGATGAGAGTGGGGTGTTAAAGTCACCAACTACCACTGTGTTTGGTGTTATCTGTGACCTTAGTTCTAACAGTGTTTGTTTGATGAATTTGGGAGCCCCCATGTTAGGTGCATATATGTTTAGGATTGTAATGTCCTC
>CM070791.1:8513252-8536280 GCA_036346955.1 Dipus sagitta | reverse complement strand
AAAAAAAAGATCATGTCTCCTCAGGCCTCATCTGTATCACCAAAAAGATCATTTGTCCCAAGCATCACCTGTAACACAGTAATGATTATGTCTCCCCAGGCTTCTTCTGTAACGCAGTGGTGACCATGTCTCCCCAGGCCTCACCTGTAACATGATGATGATCATTTCTCCCTAGGCCTTACCTGAAACAAAAATACTGAATGCCTAATAGCCTTCCCTGAAAACTAAAGGGAACTAAAGAGTTAATAGTTACCCCTAAAGCTTGTGGGCAATGAAGAAGTTTGGCACTCTTCTCTGATTGTTGTATTGCCCTTAGCCTACATGGCCTTGAAGAACAGAGAACATTTGAGTTGTGGTGGTTTGAATAGAATAGATGGCCCCCAATATATTCAGTTGTTTATTTGTTTGTAGTTTGCATCTTTAGCCATCTGGCTGGAGGCAGTGTCACTGGGTGGATCTTAAGGTGTGGTGGTGGGTTTCAGATTTCAATCTAAAAGATATGCAAAGTATGCCTAGCTGGAGTTCCTGAAGTGTGCTGTGGCTTTTGGACTTTTGGCTTGTGCTTCTCTCTCTCTGCTTGGGCCTGTGAAGGCAGGCCAGCTTCTTCTGCCATTATGGAACTTCCCTTGGATCTGTAAGCTTCAATAAATCCCTTCCTCCATAACTGTGCCTGCTCTGGAAGTTCATCTCAGTGAACCTGAAGCTGTCTGCTACAAGTATCCTCCCTTAGACATTCCTGGCTGAAGAATACTATTCTGAATAAGGACACAAACAACTCCAATTTTCTTATCAACTACACCTGGTACAGTCTGTTTTTTTTTTTCAGGATCCTCCTTATAAGCTTCCACCCCAGCCTGGCCAAGTGTTTCAGCCTTCATCCCACAGGAAAGCTAAGGCCTGACACTGTTTTCTCTCAATAAACAGTCTTGTATGTTTCCAGTTTGATACCTGGAGCTTCTTCCTTTTCTTCTTTTCATCCACTCCTACTGGATTTTTGAACTCCAGACTTAGAAATCTCTTCCATGTGATCTACTACATCAACACCTTCATAAAATTACAACTTCAGGACAAGGTATTGGTACTTGGTCTGTGGCAAAGGTGCCCTGTCTGAGACCTTAGAAACTCCTGGAATATCTCACTTTTTGGTCCATGGACGATGGAATGCAATGCACTGTGAAGAGACAGGGCCTGTCCATTCACTAGAAGCACTGTGATATCATACATTGTGAGGAGACACAGCCTAGTCTCTCACTAAAACAACTGTGATGCTATCCACTGTGAGGAGGCAGGCCTTGGCTTCTAAATAGAACCACTGGGATGCCATCCACTGTGAGGAGACATGGCTTGGGGTCTGGGGTCTCACAAGATCCACTGTGATGCCATTCACTGTGAAGAGATATGGCCTTGGCTCTCACTAGAACCATTGTGATGCCATCTATAGTGAAGAGACACAGCCTGGGTCATCACTACGACCACTGCAGTGCCTTGCACTGTGAGGAGACACATCTTATTTTCTCACTTAAACCACTCTGATGTCACCTATTGTGAGGAGACAGAGCTAGGCTCCTCCCTAGAACCAATGTGGTGACATCCACTGTGAGGAGACATGGCCTGGGCATTCACAAGAGCCCCAGTTATGCCATTCACTGTGAGGAGACACGGCTTGGGCTCTCACTAGAACCATTGTGATGCCATGCACAATGAGGAGACAGGGCCGGGCCTGTCACTAGAACAACTGTGATGTCATCCATTATGAGGAGACAGAACCCTAGAACCACTGTGATGGCATCCAATTTGAGGAGACATGGCCAGGAAACTCACAAGATCCACTGTGTTGACATGCATAATGAGAAGACAGGGATGGTCCTGTCACTAGAACCACTGTGATGCCATCCATTATGAGGAGACATAGCCTGGGTCCTCCCTAGAACCACTGTGATGGCATCTACCGTGAGGAGACATTGGCTTGGCTCTCACTAGATCCACTGTGTTGACATGAACTGAGAGGAGACAGGACTGGACCTCTCACTAGAACCACTGTGATGGTATCCACTTTGGGGAGAAACAGCCCATACTCTCACTGCAACCACTGTGATGTCATTCCACTTTCAGGAGACATGGCCTAGGCTCTCAGGAGGACAACTGTGATGCAAACCATTGTGTGGAGACATGGCCTGGACTCTCAAAAGAAGCATTGTGATGCCATCCACTGTGGGGACACATGGCCTTGGCTGGCCCTGGTGCTACTGTGATGCCATCCACTGTGAGGAGACATGGCCAGGCCTGTCACTGGAACCACTGTGATGCCATTCAGTGTGAGGAGACACGGCCTAGGCTCTCACTAGAAACACTGTGATGTCATGCACTTTGAGGAGACATCACCTGGGTCCTCCCTAGACCCATGGTCATTCATTCACTGTGAGGAGACATATACTAGGCCCTCACTAACCACTGTGAAACAATGCACTGTGGGGAGACAGTGCACGTCCTCTCACCAGAACTACTGTAATGTCATCCACTGTGAGGAAATACAGCCCATGCACTCACTGTAACCACTGTGATGTCATTTCAGTTTTAGGAGACATGGCCTAGGCTCTCAGGAGAATCACTGTGATGCTACCTATTGTGTGGAGACATGGCTGGGGCTCTCACAAGAAACACTAGGATGCCATCCACTGTGAGGAGACATGGCCTGGACATTCACTCAAACCACTATGATGCCACGCACTGTGGGGAGACAAGGCCTTGTCTCTCACGACAACTAAGGTGATGCAATCTGCTATGAGGAGACATGGCCTGTGCTCTCAAGAGAACCACTGTGATTTCATCCACTGTGAGAAGACACTTCCTGGGCTCTCACTAGCACTACTGTGATGCAATTCACTGTGAGGTGACAAGGCCTAGGCTCTCATTAGAACCACTGTGATGCCACGCACTGTGAGGAGACAGGGCCAAGCCTGTCACTATTACCAGTGTGATGCCATCTACTGTGAAGAGACACTACCTGGGCTCTTAATAGAACCATTGTGATGCCATGTACTGTGAGGAGACATGGCCTGGGTCCTCACTAGATCAACTGTCATACCACTGACTGTGAAAAGACATGGAGTGGTCTCTCACTAGAACGGCTGTGATGCCATCTATTGTGAGGAGACAAGGCCTGCCCATTCACTAGAGCTACTGTGATGCTGTGCACTCTGAGGAGACAGGTATTGGACTCTCACAATAACCAATGTGATAGCACCAACAATGAAATGACCTTGCCTGGGTTCCAACAATAACCAATGTGATGCCATCCACTGTGAGGAGACACGGCCTGGCCTCGCACTAAAACCACTGTGATACTATCCACTTTGAGGAGATACAGCCCAGGTACCTAATGCAACCACTGCGATGTCATCCATCATGAGGAGACACGGCATAGGCTCACAGTAGAATCACTGTGATGCCATGCACTGTAAGAAGACATGGCCTGGGCTCTCACTAGAATCATTCTGATGCCATCTACTGTGAGTAAATGTAACCTTTGTTCTCCCTAGTACCACAGTGAACCTATCTACTTTGAGGAGAAACAGCCTAGGTCGTCACTAGTACCACAGTTATGCTATCTATTGTACGGAACACATCTTGGGTTCTCACTAGAACCACTGTGATGTGATGAACTGTGAGGAGACAGGGCCTAGCCCGTCACTAGAATCACTGTGATGCCATGCACTGTGAGGAGAAAGGGCAGGGTCTGTCACTAGAACAATGGTGATGCCATTCAGTATGAGGAGACATAACCTGGGATCTCACTGAAGTCACTGTGATGCCATCCAGTGTGAGGAGACATGGCCTGGGCTTTCAAAAGAAATACTGTGATGCCATGCACTGTGAGGAAATAGGGCAGGCCCTGTCACAATAATCACTGTGAAGCCATCCATTGGGAGGAGATATGGTCTGTGCTCTCATTACAGCCACTGTGATGCCTTCACTGTGAGGAGGCACAGCCTGGGCTCTCACTACAATCACCATGATCCCATGCCCTTTAAGGAGACAGGGCCAAGCCTGTCACTACAACCACTGTGATGCCATTCACTATCAGGAGACACAGCCTGGGTTCTCACTAGAACCACTGTGATGCCAGGCACTGTTTGGAGATATGGCCTGGTCCCTCAATAGAAACACTGTGATGCCATTCACTGTGAGGAGACATGGCCTCAACTCTCCCTAGAAACAATGTGATACCATGCATTGTGAGGAGACACAGCCATGGCCCTCCCTGGACAACTGTGAATCTATCCACTGTGAGGAGACATAGCCTGGGCTCTCACTACAATCACCATGATCCCATGCCCTTTAAGGAGACAGGGCCAAACCTGTCACTACAACCACTGTGATGTCATTCATTATCAGGTGACATGGCCTGGGTTCTCACTAGAACCACTGTGATGCCATGCACTATGAGGAGACAAGGCTTGGTATCTCACTACAACCACAATGATGCCATGCACTGTGTGGAGATATGGCCTGGTCCCTCAATAGAAACACTGTGATGCCATTCACTGTGAGGAGACATGGCCTCAACTCTCCCCAGAAACAATGTGATGCCACGAATTGTGAGGAGACACAGCTGTGGCCCTCCCTGGACAACTATGAAACTATCCACTGTGAGGAGACTCAGCCTGCGATCTAACTAGAAACACTGTGATGCCATGCACTGTGAGGAGACAGAGCCAGGCCTGTCACTATAACCACTGTGATGTCATCCACTATGAGGAGACACGGCCTGGTTTCTCACTAGAACAACTGTGATAACATGCACTGTGAGGAGACAGGGCCAGGCCTGTCACTACAACTACTGTGATGCCATCTCCTATGAGGAGACATGGCATGGTTTCTCACTAGAACCACTGTGATACCATGCACTGTGAGGAGACAGGGCCGGGCCTGTCACCACAACCACAGGGATGCCATTCACCATAAGGAGTCATGAACTGGCCTCTCAGTAGAAATTCTGTGATGCCATGCACTGTTTGGAGACAGGGGAAGGCTTGTCACTTGAACCACTGTGATGCCATCTACTGTGAGGACACAAGGCCTGGGCTCTCAATAGTGCCACTGTGATGTCATGCACTCTGAGAAGACATCACCTGTGTTCTCACTAGATCCATTATCATGCCATCACTGTGAGGAGACACTGACACCACTCCAACTAATACCACTGTGAAGCAATGAACTGTGAGGAGACAGGGCTCTGCCTCTAACAAGAACCACTGTGATGCCATGCACTGTGAGGAGACACACCTGTGCTCTCACTGGAAACACTGTGATGCAAGCACTGTGAGGATATTGGGCCGGGCCTGTCACTAGAACCACTGTGATGCCAAACACTGTGAGGAGACAAGGGCTGGGCCTGTCACTAGAATCTATGTGACCCCATACACACTGAGGAGACAGTGCCAACCCTGACATTTCAACCACTGTGATGCCATTCACTGTAAGGATACACAGCCTGGGCTCTCAATATAACTGTGATGCCATCCACTGTGAAGACACATGGCCTGTGCTTGCACTGGAGCCACTTTGATGGATCCACTGAGGAGACACAGCCTGGACTCTCACTAGAACCACTGGGATCCCATGCACTGGAGGAGACAGTCCCTGTCCTCTCATTAGAAGTACTTTGATGTCATCCACTGTGAGGAGATACAGCCCATGCTCTCACTGCAACCACTGTTATGTCATTTCAATTTTAGGAGACACAGCCTAGGCTCTCAGGAGAATCACTGTGATGCTATCCATTGTGTGGAGACATGGCCTGGGCTCTCACAAGAAACACTGTGATGTCATCCACTGTGAGGGGACAGGGTCTGGGCATTCACTTAAGCCACGATGATGCCCTGCACTGTGAAGAGACAAGGCCTTATCTCTCATGACAACTAATGTGATGCAATCTGCTATGAGGGACAGCCTATGCTCTCAAGAGAACCACTGTAATTTCACCCACTGTAAGGAGACACTGCCTGGGCTAGAACCGCTAGAATCAAGTGTTTGGAGACATGGCCATGGACATTCTCAATAGAGCCATTGTAATGTCATACACTTTGAGTAGACATGGCCTGAGTCCTCAGTAGGTAGACTGTCATGACATCACTGTGAGGAGACACTGACTGGGCTCTCATTAATACCACTGTGATACAATGCACTGTCAGGGGACAGCAACCGTCCTCTCAATAGAAACACTGTAATGTCATCCACTGTGAGGAGAAGTGGCCTGGGCTCTGAGTAGAACCAAAGTAATGCCATTCACTGGTAGTAGACAATGCATGGGTTCTCACTAGAACCACTGTGATGCCATCCACTGTGACGAGACACAGCCTGGGTCCTCCCTAGAGCCACTGTGATGCAATATACTGTGCAGAGACACATCTTGGGCTTTCACTAAATCCACTGTGATGCCCATTTTTTGTGAGGAGACATGACCTGGTCACTCACTACAGCTTGTGTGATGCCATGCACTCTGAGGAGACAGGGCCAAGCCTCTCATGATAACCAATGTGTTAGCAACCACTATGAGAAGACAGGGCCTGGGCTCCAACTAGAACCATTATGATGCCTTCCACTGTGAGGAGACACTGGCTGGCCTCTCATTGCAACCACTGTGATGCCATGCACTCTAAAGTGAAAGGTCTGGGCCTGTCATTAGAACCATTGTGATGCCATCCACTGTGAGAAGACATGGCCTGGGCTCTCAATACAGCCATTGTGATGTCATGCACTTTGTATAGACATGGCCTGGTTACTCACTCAATACACAGTCACGCCATCACTGTGAGGAGACACTGACTGGGATCTCATTAATACCACTGTGAAGCAATGCACTGTTAGAGGACAGTGCCCAGCCTCTCAATGGAAACACTGTATGCCATCCATTGTGAGGAGACATGGCCTGGGTATCACTAGAGCCACAGTAATGGCATTCACTGGTACAAGACATGGCCTGGGTTCTCACTAGAACCACTGTGATGCCATCCATTGTGAGGAGGCACATACATCTTGGGCTCTCACTAAAACCACTCTGATGCTATCTACTGTGAGTAGACATGGTCTGGGCTCTCAATAGAACCTCTGTGATGCAATCCATTCTGAGGAGGCACATTTGAGCTCTCACTAGAACCACTGGGATCCCTTGCACTGTGCGGAGACACAGCCTGAGTCCTCACTAGTACGACTGTGATGCCATCCACTGTGTGGAGACACAGACTGGGTCCTCCCTAGAACCACTGTGAAATTATCCACTGTGATAAGACACAACAGGGTCCTCACTAGTAAGACTATGATGCCACCCACTGTGTGGATACACAGCCTTGGCCCTCCCAAGTACCATTTTGAAACTATCTACTGTGAGAAGACACAGACTGGGTCCCCACTAGTACCACTGTGATGGCCTCCACTGTGAGGAGGCACATACTGGGCTTTCACTAGAACCACTAAGATGCCATGCACTGTGAGGAGCCAGGGCCATGCCTCTCAGCAGAACCACTGTGATTCTATCCACTGTTAGCAGACAAGGGCTGTGCACTCTGTAGAAACACTGTGATATCATCCATTGTGAGGAGTCATGTCCTGGGCTCTCACAAGAACCACAGTGATGACAATAACTGTGAGAAGACTCAGCCTGGGCTCTCACTACAACCGCTCTGATGCCATCCACTGTGAGGAGACAGAGCCTGGATCCTCCCTAAAACCACTGTGAAACTATCCACTGTGAGGAGACACAACCTGGGTCCTCACTGGGACCACTGTGATGCCATCCAATCTGAGGAGGCACATCTTGGGCTCTTCCTAGAACCACTGTGATCCCATACACTGTGAAAAGACAGGGCCAGGCAGTCACTAGAAGCACTGTGATGCCATGCACTGTGAACAGACATGACCTAGGCTCTCAGTAGAACCATTGTGATGCCATCCACTGTTGAGTAGAGATCACCAGAGCTCTCAAAAGAGCAATTGTGATGTCATGAACTCTGTGGAGACATCGCCTTGATCCTTCCTAGGTCCACTGTCATGACATCACTGTGAGGAGACACCGACTGGGCTCTCACTAATGCCTCTCTGAAGCAATGCACTGTTAGGCACACGGCCCAGCCTCTTACTAGAATCAATGTGATGTCATCCACTGTGAGGTTACATGGCCATGGCTCTCACTAAAACCACATTGATGCCATCCACTTTGAGGAGATACAACCCAGGCTCTCACTGCAACCACTGTGATGTCATCCACTGTCAGGAGACATGGCCTGTGCTCTCACTAGAATCACAGTGATGTCATTCACTTTGAGGAGATACAGCCTAGGCTCTCAATGGAACCACTGTGATGCCATGCACTGTAAAGAGAAAGGGCCAGGCCTGTCATTAGAACCATTGTGATGCCATCCACTATGAGGAGACATGGCCTGGGCTCTCAATAGAGCCATTGTGATGTCATGCACATTGAATAGACATGGCCTGGGTCCTCACTAGATACACTGTCATGACATCACTGTGAGGAGACACTGACTGGGTTCTCACTAATACCATTGTGAAGCAATGCACTGTGAGGGGAGAGCACCTGGCCTCTCAATAGAAACTCTGTGATGTCATCCACTGTGAGGAGACATGGCCCAGGTTCTCACTAGAACCACTGTGATGCAATCCACTGTTAGGAGACACAGTCTGGGTCCTCTTTAGAACAAGTGTGAGGTGCTCTATTATGAAGAGACACATCTTGGGCTTTCACTAGAACCACTGTGATGCCTTCTTTTGTGAAGAGACATGGCCTGGGCATTCACTAGAACTTGTGTGATGCCATGCACTCTGCGGAGACAGGGCCAGGACTCTCATGATAATCAATGTGTTATCAACTGCTATGAGGAGACAGGGCCTGGACTCCAACTGGAACCACTGTGATGCCATCCACTATGAGGAGACATGGCCTGGCCTCTCTCTAATATCACCTTGATGGCATCCACTGTGTGGACACACAGCTTGGGTCCTCCCAAGAAGCACTGTGAAACTATCCACTGTGAGAAGGCCAGAGTGGGTCCCCACTAGTACCATTGCAATGCCCTCCACTGTGAGGAGGCACATCTTGGGCTCTCACTAGAACCACTCAACATCCACTATGAGACACAGCCTGGGTCCTCTGAAGAACCACTGTGAAACTATCCAGTGTGAGGAACACAGCCTGGGTCCTCACTAGTATCACTGTGATGTAATCTATTGTGAGGAGACACATCTTGGTCTCTCAACAGAACCACTGTGATGTGATGTACTGTGAGGAGACAGGGCCTGGCCTATCACTAGAACCACTGTGATGCCATCCACTGTAAGAAAATATGGACTGCTCTCTCACTAGAAACACTGTGATGCCATTCACTGTGAGGGAACATGGGCTGGACTCTGACTAGAACCATTATGATGCTATGCACACATGTAGGGTCTTGCTCTAGCCCAGGGTGGCCTGGAATTCACTATGTAGTCTCAGGGGGCCTCGAATTCTGGAAGATCCTCCTATCTCTGACCCAAGTACTGGTATTAAAGGTATGCACTACCACACCTGGCTGTAATTCCTTGATTCCATTAAAACAACAACGTTATTGCTAAAAATTTTGAAAAGAATCAAAAGTTTAAACCAGTAATACATAATTTCACCTTGTGATACTAAGTTAAAAATCTTTTTCTTTACACCATGGGAAAGCATACTACAAATATTCTGAGGATAGGGCAGCACACACAGGGGCAAGCATGTCATACAAAGATGTTACTTCTCTTGTTGCCTGATAAGTTGTTCTTTAAAGCTCATAATAATAAAAAGATAAAAAGGAAAAAGTAAAGGTTAGTCCATAATTTACTGATAACCATCCTTTCTTGAGATTCTATGATTTTAGATAATAGAAATACTTACTGAGAAACTTTAAAATAAATACTTCACTTTGCGTTTGTTCCTTGAGACAAGGTGTCTCACTAAATTGGGAACTTGCTGGGTTCTGGCTAGGGCTGACAAGCAAGGCTCAATGATCCTTCTACCAATGCTCCCCTCAGTTCTAGGTTTACAAGGCCATTCCTGGCATTTATGTGGGGCCTGGTGTTTGGACTGAAGTTCTTACAGCAAAGACTCTGAGCCACTGAACCATCTCCACAGTCTTACAGCCTCTATTCTTTGTAACATCTTAGATGTCAAATCTGTATTTAGAACATGGAAACAGTACAGAAGAGTGACAGAGAAAGAAATAGTTCCACCTTTGGCATCCATGCAAACATAACAAGACACTTCTATCTACATATAGGTATATCACATATATATGCATTGTAGACACACACACGCACACACACACACACACACACACAAAATAACAAAAAAGCAAGAAAACACTGGAGACAATGATATTAAACAAATTAGCCCAGCTGCAAAGAATTATTTCTCTCATTTGTGGTACCTATATTTCATATGATCACATTAAATTATATATGCATATACTTATGCAAAGTAGAAGTGAACCTTTTTAGGAGAACAGCGAAACAATTGAGAAAGGGAAGACAAGGGGTGGGAAAAAGAATTATGGGAAACAGAAGAGGGAAAATATACTCAACAAGTATATACCTTTAAAAAAAAATTCAAAAACAACGGTAAATGTCTAAAAATGTTCTAAAGTTATACAACAATTCTTGGAAAATGTCATCACTTAATCCAGAAGAGCCATTGTACACCATTTCTTTTTTTAAGAATTATTAATATTTTTATTAAATAGCTTGGTACTCAGTGAATACAGTCAACTTGGTACCATTGTTAGGCTCATCCATGTCCTACCCCTCTCCCTGGCCCCTCCTTGTTGAGGTATATTGGTCATGTATTGTGGAGTTAGCCCACAGTTATGGGTAGGAGAAATGCATATCATGACCCAACGTGTGGCTCTGACATTCTTTCTGACCCCTCTTCTGCAAAATTTCCCTAAGCCATGTTGGGTTCATTTTTGGCATGTTTCAGTAATGAGGTGTTGGGGGCCTCTGGGTCTCTGCATACCTGATTTGGTAGGAGTTGATTGTTTTCTATGTCCATCACCTTCACCCTTGTGCTGGTACCCGGTTCACCAAGAAAACAGCACCCTTGCTTGTTTCGCCAATTATTCTTAGTTTCCGCTGGGGCCCTTTTGAGGTATGATGGGGTGACTCTCTCCTTAGGATCTGCTTCTATCTGAAAAAGAGAAAAAGATTCTCCAACAGAGAGTAAAGTCAGCATCAGACACATGTGAAAATCCTTAATTTTTTATAGAGAACTTAATAGGTGTAGGCCCTCTTGTAGTCCATGATTGGTGGTAGCTTGATAATGGAGAGTGGGCTTATGTTTGGATCTTGTTCTGACTTGTTTTCCAGCTCCACATATGGGACCCATACCACTGACGAGAGATCAGTTAGCTGAATCAAGAGCAGTTGGTTTCCCACCATGGCTGTGTGCCACTATTGCATTTGAGTGAGGACCACAACAGGTTATTTACTGCTAAGTAGGTTACACCATGAGTTGCTTGGACAGATATTGGTCATTTTCCCCCAGTTGCCCATGTAGCACCTTCTGGCACTAGATGTGCTGTCTGGGGACTGACTCTCTTCCAGCTTCTAGCCATGTCATTCCATTTTATGTGTCAACCACATAAAGTGTCTTCATCAGTAGGGTCTTACCACTAACCTTCAGTGGGTCATCAAGCACTCTGACAGAAATCTGTCTTTCTTTTAGGAAACCTTGTAGGTCTCTTTGATCAAAAGCTCACTGTGGATGAAAGCCACATGCTGGTACTGGGAGTTACAGGTCAGTGCCCACTAATAAAGGGAAGAAAGAGATGACTAATATAAAAGAGTTAGAGGAGAGTGGTAGGAGAGGGAGGGAGAGAGAGTGCGAGGGAGCCAAGTTGTAGAAGATTAAGGTCAGTCTTCATCATACCCTCTCCAGTGTCTTGTGGCTCAGGTGTTCCCTCTAAGGGCCTGGTGAAGGTTCAACCATTTGGTCTGCCTTTTAGGATGTAGAATTTTATGGTACCATTGCCATTTGGGTCTAGATTTGATTCTCCCACCCCCTCCTGTGACCTCCCCTCCTTCCCCACCCACCCTATTGTCTAGTCCTCGAGATGCTCGCTGGGTATGTCGGCAACTTGGGTAGATTCAGGTTAGGTGCTGTACATGAGTGAGACTATGTGGCGATTTTCTTTCTATGATTGGTAAGTTCACTGAGAATAATCTGTTCCAGGTTCAACCATTTTTCCTCAAATTTCATTGTGTCAGTCTTTCCTACTGCTGTACAGAATTCCATTGCATAGATATACCACATCTTAGCTATCCATTCTTCTAGTGATGGACATCTGGGTTGATTCCAGCTCTTAGTTATTACGAATTGAGCTGCTATAAACGTGGTTGAGCAAATCTCTCTGAATTGTGGTTTACAGGCGTTAGGGTACATGCCCAGTAAGGGAGTAACTGGGTCTGTTGAAAATTCTATAGTCAACTTTTTCAGGAGTCACCATATTGCTTTCCAAAGAGGTTGTACCATCTTACATTCCCACCAACAGTGGATGAGGGTTCCTACTTCTCCACGTCCTCAGCAGCATTTACTTTCATTTGATTTTTTGATGTTTGCTATCCCTACTGGGGTAAGGTGGAATCTCATAGTTGTTTTAATTTGCATTTCCCTGATGATTAGGGATGATGAACATTTTCTTAAGTGTGTGTTTGCCATTTGTATTTCTTCCTCTGTGAACTGCCTGTCCAGCTCTTTGCCTCATTTTGTGAGTGGGCTGTTTGACTTTTATTTGTTAGGTTTTTGAGTTCTTTGCAGATTCTAGAGATTAGGCCTCTGTCAGTTGGATAATCAGCAAATATTTTCTCCCATTCTGTAGGTAATCTATTGGCTTTGCTTATTGTATGCTTGTGTGTAAAGAAACTCTTCAGCTTCATGTGATCCCATTGGTTGAGTGACTGTTTAAGATCGTGAGCTACTAGGGTTTTGTTTAGGAAGTATTTTTCCATTCCTATATCATGGAAAGTTCTTCCTATATTTTCTTCCAGTAGTAGCCGAGTTTCTGGTCTTATATTGAGGTCTTTGATCCATTTGGACTTGAGTGTAGTGCATGGCGAGATGTGTGGATCCAGTTTCAATTTCCTGCATATGGTTATCCAGTTTGTCCAGCACCATTTGTTGAAGATATGTGCTGCCGAAGCAAGCACTGGTACACCATTTCTTAAAAAATAGAGCTATAATATGACATTTAATAGTATTGCATTGGAATATTAAAAATACTAATTTAAATAAAGCATATATGCAAATGGTGTATGAGAAAAGTTTGTAATCAAGAATATGATGGAAGTGGCTGAATTTAAAGTGGTTAAAGCAGATAGCCAAGATGGCGACCTGGCTAACTGTGCTGCACATCCCCGGGAAAGAAATCTAAGGCATTAAGGGTTCACTGGGTCTTTTAGGGGAGAGAAATCTCTAATAGATCACCAGTGGGAGGACACAGAGGGGAAATAAAAGGGAATCACTGATTCCCTTGCTCTCAGGTAGCCCACCAGTCCCCCAAGCCACCCAAGCAGCCACTGTACCCACAGTCCCAGCTTCAGGATACCCCTGCACTTACTATAGGAAAGAGGACCCAGGCCAACATAGTTCCACTCGCCTCACTGCACATTGGCAATCGCCCTGCTACTCCCACCCATGCAGGACCTTTGGCAGACTCTGCCCACTGACCCACTGGAGCTCAGGCTCCATCAGTCCATTTGCCCACCACATGCTCGCTGCCAATCCCCACTTGTGCAAGCTTAGCCTGCTCTGCCCATTTACCCACTTACTGCTCTGGTCATCACCTGTCCACGTGCGAGCTCAGGTCCATTCCGCCCGCCCATGTGAGCTCTGGCTCACTCTGTCTGCCTGTGCCAGCTCAGGCACAATCCCCTGCCTGTCTGCCAGAGCGGCCACCTGCCAGTGTCCTGTTGCGCGTGAGCTCAGACTTCTTCTGTGTCCCAGTGTCCCGCCATGCGAGTTTAGGCTGCTTCAGTGTTTGGTGCTTCTGCGTCCCTCTGAGTGCGAGTTTAGGCAGCTTTGGCACATCACCTTGTGAGAGCTCAGGCAACTTTGGTGCCTCTGCCATGCAGGAGCTCAGCTGCTTTGGCATTCTGCCAAGGGCTGGGTGTTTAATCACAGCACTCTGGAGGCTAAGGTAGGAAGATTGCTTAGAGTTAGAGGCCATCCAGGGCTATAGAGTGACTTCTTCAACAGCCTGGGCTACAATGAGACACTGTCACAAAAGAAAACATTATAAAACAAAAAGTGCTTATAGTCCCATAACAAATAAGGTGATAACAAAATCAGTGGGCTGGAGTGATGGTTCAGCAGTTAACACACTTGCCTGCAAAGCCAAAATATCTGGGTTCAATTCCTAGTACCCACATAAAGCCAGATGCACAAAGTGGAGCATGCATCTAGAGTACTTGTATAGTGGTGAGAGGCCCAAGTGTGCCCATTCTCTCTTTCTCTCCTTGAAAATAAATAAATAAAATATTTAAAAAATGAATCAGTTAAATAATTGGATTCACAATTGTCTTCGAAAGATGATGAGAGATAGATACATATACATATGATAGATGACAGATAGATAGAAAGAAAACACTTTTGACTAATCTTAACCAATGAAGTCAAAGATTTTGGTAATGATAACTTCAAAATACTGAGGTACAAAATTGAAAACACAATATGTAAAGACCTTCCATGCATATGGATTAGAATGACTATTGTGAAAATACAATCTGCCAAAAGAAAATTACATATTCATTCCAGTTCAAATCAAGTTTTCAAAGATATTCTTCATAGAAATAGAGAACAAATTCTAGAAATCACAAAGAAAATACAAAAAAGAAAACCACAAGTAGCTAAAATTAATAGTGAGCAAAAATAATTATGTTGGAGATATCTTTACACTTGATTTCAAGTTATGTTATTTACAGACCACAGTACAAAGACACCATGGAACTAACACAAAACAGGTGGCTGTAGATCTAAATTACAAATTTCAGTAAACTGAGTGTGTTTAGTGACAACCATTCAAACTACCATGCATACATGAAGCCCTGAGTTTTCTACAAAGAATTTTAAAAAGGAAAATTTTAAGATTGTAGAGCTATAAAATAATGGATGGACTGTGTTATAAACTGCATGATAAAAAAGAACAAAGAATCAAAACTAATGCATATGTCCACCAATAGTGATGCAGGGGAAAACTTACCACGTATCTACTCAATGAAAATTATGTAACTGGAAGAGGGAATGGGGAAGAGTTAACCAAAATTACAGTTGTATAACAAGCCATAAACCTACTGCTTTGAAAGCTAATTAAAATATAATTTTCCAGACACAGTAGTGCACACCTTTAATTCCAGTGCTTGGGAGGCAGACGTAGGAGAATTACTGTTTGAGGCCATCATAAGACTATATAGTGAAATCCCTGTCAGCCTAGTCTATCTAGAGCAAGATCCTACCTTAAAAATTCATTATATATAGTTTGAAGGGCTGGGGAAAGAGCTCAGTGTGTAAGAGTGCTTGCCATATGTGGCAGTTACCCTCTTGTTCTTGGGGAAGTAGATTATTAAAGGAAAGAGTTTATTTCAGTTTTACAGTTTCCAGGGGAAACTTCATTGTTGGGAGCTGCAGCTGCTCTTTGACTTTGGGAGCTGCAGGTGGTCTTTATTCTCTTAACACAAAGGCCTTATCCTACAGCCCAGGTGAGATGGCGCCAGTTACAATGGCATTATTTAACATACAGCCTAGGTGGGGTGAGCAACAGGAAGAGGCATTACCATATGGCCATGGTGAAGCTGACCTTAAGCATGTAGGCATTATCCAGAAAGTTTTGTCTTCTGTATATAAGCTTGCATCCGCCTGAATAAAGGAGAGCCTTGATCAGAACTTGTCTTGGCTCCATTCTTGTGTTCTTGTCTCAGGTTCATTCCCACTCCCTTCTCCGAGGTCTGTTTCGACTTGTGCTGCAGGCCGGCACATAGTGGCGCCCTGAACATGGACTTTGAATACGAGGGACCTCAGTGAGGAACGCCAACATCAACTCAGGATCCGCGCAGAAGAAAGTAAAAATTAAAAAGAAGTCTGCAGTCGCCTGCTCAGTCTTCTGGAATAAGGTAAGTTGGCGCAATTATGGGACAAGCAAAGAGTAAAAAGGAGCTAATTGCTGTGGTAAAAGATATATATATTTTTTTAAGTTTCAAGTTTTTATATTTCACAATTTATATCTTTTATTAGAGTCCATAGTCTGCTAAATAAAAGCAGTAACAAGATATTTCACAAACTTATACAATTTAATCTTATGAATTTAATTTCATAAAAAATGTGATGCATATCCATCTTGGCTAATCTAAAAATGATGTTTCATCTAGTCTAAAATACACTAATTTAAGAGACTTAGTTCCAGCACTAAAAATTATCCCATTAGTTTTTTTTTTTTTTTACATGTTTTACAACAAAAAGTTTGTGCTCTTATCAAAGGATCCATGGGTTAACCCAGCATGTAAAAAATAATTTTACAAAAAAAAAATCCAAGATAATACTTTCAGATTCACTTTTATTTTCTTTTTTTCCTTCCTCACATAGAACTCCACACACATTTCTTGCAGCTATAGTCACTTGATGTTGGCAAGGTACCATTTTATCCTTATGACTTTGTTGGCATCAAAATATGACAGTTACCAGTGTTAAATCCATAAAATATTTACACAACACAGCACATGAAGCTTGAGACACTTGGCGGTTACACCACATAAAGAGGACGAGACCCCCCATTCTTGTGTTAGGAATCGGATGTTCACTGGTCCCTATCTGGCAACTGTCCAATGGTTCAAAGGGCAGCAGAGACAACAGGCAGTTACTTCAGAGGACACTGGACACTGATCTGGAAGCACGTTACGATGTCGCCCAGTGTCATGTACCACACCACTTCCTCCTAGAATGGCAGGTCCAGCTGACACAAATGCAGACAGACAACACAACATTTATTCTGTGGAGACACCCCACTCGGACTAGGCACGCGCTGTGATTTTGAACGCAACTCGTCCCAAAAACTTGTCACGATCATCCTTGTTTTTCAGGTTGCTTGTTCCTTCAATTTTGCACTCAACTGTTACTTCTCTCTTGGTACTGTTAGTTCCAAACATGACCTGGACAGCAACTAAGGGTTGTCGATACCCGACGTGTAGTTTTTTCCCATAATATGGAAAATACTTTAAGTCTATAATTCCATTATTAGGATAAGTTGATACATTTGCTATGCTTTGATCCTATGACGAACAATCTATCATTGGATTTCCTTCAGGCTTTAATCCGATTATTCTGTTCATTTTCACAAGAATACAAGGTTGTCCTTTGGAATAGCCAAAATCAGGATCATTCATACCACTACATTCTTGAAGCAAGAAAACAGGAAACTGACATGCGACATAAACTGGACCCTTCTGTTCAAATAGTGCTCCATCAGGACAGTTTGTGAGATTCTTCTGTTCTTCTAAAGAATATGACTTCAGAAACTTCTGAAGGTCTTCAATGTACCCTTTATAGGAATTTTGGTCAGACTCACTAAATGTATATTCCAGTGCAGTCAGTGGTTTTGGAAAAACCATCAGTCCTGGACTGGGAATCTGATCACGGTATTTTGGAACCTCATCATTCAGAGTCTGAAGCATAGCCCACATTGTGAATGTGAAAAGTGCAGCCAAGAACCCATAGAAAACTAGGTAGAAGTGCAAGATCAAACCCCAGCTCTTGGCCGTGCGCCCCAGGAACTGTCCGGTGGTCGGGTTGTAGAGGAAGAGCTTCCACTCGGCCAAGGTCTGGTTGAAGGACTTCTTCTCATTCTTCGTCATGGTGGGTGTGCGGACGGAGAGGGGAGCGGAGGCCGCGGGGATGGAGGCGGCGAGGAGCTCGGCAGCGCGTCCCGGCGACTGCGGCGCAGCCCGGCGACGGAGGGTGGCCCGGCCGAAGGCACCTCCTCGTTAGCGGACCACAGGTAAAAGATATTTTAAAGGCACAAGGAATTGGGATTGCATCAAGTTCTTTAAGCAAATTTTTTGATTTCATTAATAAAACGAGCCCTTGGGAAATGTTGATTCAGATGCTTGGGAGAAAGTAGGGAAAGAATTAAATGTCTTTTTACAAACTCATGGTCCTAATAACGTCCCGGTAATTGCCTTTTCCTTATGGTCCTTGATAAAGGATGCCTTGGATTCAGGCACAAAAGATAGTTTAGTGAAGCAAATGTTAGATCACACTCAAGATGCCATTGAAGAAATTAGAAATCAAAGTTCTGAAAAAGGGACACCTGTAACTCACAAAGAATTGCATAAAACATTGCAATCTTTACAAGTTTCTAAGGAAGATAGTGATGAGGAAGAGGAGGAATTAGAGCCAGGAGAAGCAGCAGAATTAGAGGAAGAAGCTGCTAATTATCATGCAGATTGGGACCCACCGTGTCCCTCTACCCCTATGACCCCACACAAGTATATGTAGCAGAATTAAAAAATGAGGTGGCAGCTTTAAAGGAGAGAGTAAACCTGGAGGAAGAAAAAAGAAAGTTAAAAGATGAGTTAGATAGTATTACTAAGAAGCCTTCTGAAATCGTGCACACATCTTCATTGCATCCTACTCAGCCTGTTATTAATTGCTCTCCCTTAGAAAGGGCAATACAGAAAGCCATAGAAGAAGGTGATGAGGAAGCACGAGCCTTCCCACTGGCTTATCCAGTAATTGAATTTCAACAAGGTGATCAAATGATGAGGCAATATGCTTCCTTTAATTTTAAAGACATAAAAGAATTAAAAATAGCTTGTAAATCTATAGTCAAAGCTTGGTTATCAGGAGGAGAATATTTAATTTGGAAAGTAGAATTCTATGATTTATGCAAAAAGACTGCAATGTTGAATCAACAGGCAGGAAATGGTAATTGGAATGTTGATATGCTTACTGGGGAAGGAAACTATGCTGGAAATGACAATCAAATTGCATATCCCCGTGCTGTTTATCAACAAATAGCCACAGCAGCTCGTAAAGCGTGGTTTACTCTTCCTTCAAAAGCAGAAGCTGTGGGGGAGAATTTAACTAAGGTTATACAGGGTCCTGATGAGAATTATGCTGATTTTGTTGATAGATTGATAAAAACAGCAGGGAGAGTATTTGGAGATGCTGGCGCTGGTATGGACTTTGTAAAACAGCTTGCTTATGAAAATGCAAATAGTGCTTGCAAAGCAGCTATATGGCCTTATAGAAAGAAAGTTGATCTACAAGGATATATTAGATTATGTGCTGATATTGGCCCTAGCTATACACAGGGGACAGCCATGGCTGCAGCATTACAAGGAATTCCTTTTCAAATGGCTGCCACTGCAGCAAGATCTGGCAAGTGCTTTTCTTGTGGAAAAACAGGACATATGAAAAAAGATTGTCCAATTAAAAGAAAAAATGGAAATTCCAATAATCCAGCTCCTGGTCTTTGCCCAAAGTGCAAAAGAGGAAAACACTGGGCAAATGAATGTAGATCTAAAACAGATAAAGATGGCAACCCTATTGTCCAGCAGCAGGGAAACGGGAGGAGGGGCCAGCCCCAGGCCCCACAAAGACAAGTTTATGGGGCAATTCAGTTCGTTCCTCAAACAGCCAGTTACAGCCAGTCTCCCAACTTCTCCGAGCCACCCCAGGGAGTGCCGGACTCGACCTCAGTTCCTCCACCTACACAGTATTGACTCCAGAAATGGGACTTCAAGCATTGCCTACCGGAGTATGTGGCCCACTGCCAAAGGACAGTGTAGGTTTAATCTTGGGGAGAAGTAGCAGTACTATGCAGGGATTACAAGTAGCACCTGGAGTAATTGATGCAGATTTCACAGGAGAACTTAAAATTATGGTGTCTTCTCCAAAAACAATCTTTACAATATTGCCTGGTCAGAGAATAGCTCAATTGTTGCTCCTTCCAATGATAAGAACTGGAAGGGTTGCTAATGTTCAGGGTCGAGGGACTCAAGGATTTGGTTCCTCACATGCTTACTGGGTTCAACCTATCAGTAAGGAACGTCCAAAATTAACTTTAAAATTAAATGGGAAGCATTTTGAAGGGTTAATAGACACTGGAGCTGATGTTACTATTTTGTCTGGTAATCATTGGCCTGCTTCTTGGCCTAAGCATCCTACAGGGACTGAATTGAGAGGTATTGGACAATCCTCTTGTCCTGAGCAGAGTGCTGCAGAATTGCTTTGGGAAGATGAGGAAGGAAATACTGGGTATTGTAAACCTTACATTATAGACAGTTTGCCTTTAAACCTGTGGGGAAGAGATGTTTTGAGTCAAATGAAATTGTTAATGTGTAGTCCTAATGAAATTGTTACTGCTCAAATGCTTAAACAGGGTTACTTGCCTGGTAAAGGATTAGGAAAATAGGGACAGGGTGACTCATTACCTATTCAAGTAGCTCCTAATGCAAATCATCAGGGGCTGGGGTATTTCCCCTAGTGGCCACTGGTCAGGCCGTGCCACCCCACGCAGAGCCTATTTGTTGGAAATCTGATGATCCTATATGGGTGGATCAGTGGCCTTTGACACGGGAAAAACTGATAGCTGCTCAAACGTTAGTTCAAGAGCAATTAGAGGCAGGGCATATAGAGGAATCATCTTCACCCTGGAATACTCCAATTTTTGTCATTAAAAAGAAATCAGGAAAGTGGCGATTACTACAAGATCTGAGAGCTGTGAATGTTACTATGCATTTAATGGGAGCATTGCAACCTGGTCTGCCTAGTCCTGTAGCTATTCCAGCTGACTTCTCTAAAGTGATTATTGACTTAAAAGATTGTTTTACTATACCTTTACATCCATGAGATTGTTGCCATTTTGCTTTTAGTGTTCCTTCTAGTAATTCTAAGGAGCCTATGAAAAGATATCAATGGAAAGTTCTCCCTCAGGGTATGGCTAATAGTCCAACTTTATGTCAGAAATTTGTGGCTAAAGCTTTAGCTTCTACAAGAAGCAAATTTCCTCAAATATATATTATTCATTATATGGATGATATTTTATTAGCTGGAAAGGAAAAGACAGATGTTTTGACTTGTTTTTCTTACATGGAACAACAGCTCACTATGTGGGGATTAAAAATTGCATCTGAAAAGGTACAACAAGATTTCCCTTTTTCTTATCTTGGGTTTTATTTATATCCAAAACAAATTAAACCACAGAAAGTTACTCTTAAAACACAGAACCTTACCACTTTAAATGATTTTCAGAAATTGTTAGGAGATATTAATTGGATTAGGCCTTACTTAAAACTTACTACTCATGAATTAAAACCTTTATTTAATATACTACAGGGGGACTCTAATCCTTCTTCTTTTCGTTCTCTTACACCTGAAGCTTCTAAAGCATTAATTACAGTACAAAAGGCTATAGAAGAACAATTTATCACTTATATTGACTATAGTAAAGAGTTGTGGTTACTTGTATTTCCTACCCCATATACTCCAACAGGATTGTTGTGGCAAGGAGCCCCTATACTATGGGTGCATCTTGCATCTTCCCCTCCAAGAACTGTCACTCCTTATTATGATGATGTTGCTAAAGTAGTGATGGAAGGAAGGGCTAATTCTATTAAATATTTTGGAATAGAACCACAGGTTATCTGTCAGCCTTATAATTCAAAACAGGTTTCTTGGCTTTTTGCCTTTTCAGATACTTGGGCATTATCCATGGCAGGTTTTGCAGGAAGCATTGATAATCATTACCCTAAACATAAATTGATTCAGTTCTTCATGCAACATCAAGTCATTTTTCCTTGCAATATACAATTTTCTCCTATCAAGGATGCTATGTTGGCCTTTACAGATGGATCTTCTTCTGGCCTAGCTGCTTATTCTTTAAATGGACAAACATATACTTTTAATACTCCTTATAAATCTGCACAGTTTGTAGAACTGGCAGTCTTTAAAGCTTTATTACAACATACTGCTACTATATCTGTTAATATTTACACTGATAGCCAATATATTGTCCACTCGGTTCCTTACTTAGAAACCTGTAGTAGAATAAGTCCTCCTTCTACTGTTTACAATTTGTTTGCACAGGTTCAACTTTTGATTCTCCAGCGCTCAGCACCTTTCTATGTAGGACACCTTCGTGCTCATTCTGCCCTCCCTGGACCCTTAGCTCAGGGAAATGCTATTACAGATGAGGCTACTAGAATTTTTTCTGTGGAAGAAGCTATTAATGCTCACAAGCTTCATCATCTTAATGCTAATACTCTACGTCTTAAATATAAAATTACACGTGAACAAGCACGACAGATTGTTAAAAATTGTCAACAATGTCTCACATTTTTACCTGTGCCACATCATGGTGTCAATCCTCGAGGTTTGACTCCTGGCCATTTATGGCAAATGGATATAACTCATGTTCCTGAGTTTGGAAAAATGAAATTTGTACATGTTTCTATTGACACTTATTCTGGTTTCATTTGTGCTTCTGCACAAACAGGAGAAGCTACTAAACATGTTATTGCTCATTGTCTTCATTCTTTTAATATTTTAGGAGTACCTAAACAACTGAAAACAGATAATGGTCCAGGATATACAAGTGCAGGATTTAAGCACTTTTGTTCTTCTTTTAATATTGAGCATGTTACTCGAATTCCTTATAACCCCCAAGGGCAAGGTATCATTGAACGAGCAAATGGAACATTAAAAATCTGGTTACAAAAAACTAAAAAGGGGGAAATGACACAGGGGTCAGTAACAAAATGGCTAAATCATACTTTATTTATTTTAAATTTTTTACTTTTGGATGCAAAAGGGTTTTCTGCTGCTGACCATTTTTGGCATGCACAAACCAAGACTAATTATGCTAAAGTAATGTGGAAAGATCCATTGACTAACAAATGGAGTGGACCCGACCCTGTATTAATATGGGGACGAGGATCTGTTTGTATTTTTTC
>CM070791.1:8475891-8513152 GCA_036346955.1 Dipus sagitta | reverse complement strand
TTTTGGTCTGCTTCAGTGATGAGGTGTTGGGGGCCTCTGAGGCTCTGGCTCTCTGATTTGGTAGGAGTTGATTTTTCTCTGTGCTGAACTCCTTCCCCCTTGTGCAGGTATCTGGTTCATCAGGAAAAAAGCCCCATTGCTTGTTTCTCTAATTTTTCTTAGTTTCAGACGGGGCCCTTTTGAGGTATTATGGGGTGGCTCTCTCCTTACGATCTACATCTATCAGAAAAAGAGAAGCAGATTCTCCAATGGAGAGTAAGTTAGCACCAGGACAAATGAGATAACCCTTACTTTTTTTTATACAGAATTTAATAGGTGTAGGCCCTCTTGTAGCCCACAATTGATGGTAGCTTGATATTGGAGAGTGGGCTTATGTTTGGATATGGTTCTGACTTGTTTCCCCGCTCCAGCTATGGGTCCCATACCAGTGAGGGGATCAGTTAGCCAAATTGAGAGCAGTTCTTTCCCCACCATTGCTATGTGCCACCACTGCACTTGTGTGAGCATCACAACAGGTTATTTGCTGCTAAGTAGGTTAGACCATGAGTTGCTTGGACAGATATTGGTCATTTTCCCCCAGTCGCCCATGTAGCAACTTCTGGCACTAGATGCGCTGACTGTCTGGGGACTGACTCTCTTCTAGCTTCCAGCCATGTCACTCCATCTTACATGTCAACTGCATGAGATGTCTTCAGCAGTATGGTCATACCACTAACCTTTGGTGGGTCATAAAGTACTCTGACAGAAATCTGTCATGCTTTTAGCAAACATTGTAGGTCTCACTGATCAAAAGCTCATTGTGGATGATAGCCACCTGCTGGAACTGGGAGTTACAGGTCAGTGCCCAGTAAGAGAAGGAAGAAAAAGATAACTAATATAAAAGAGTTAGAGAGAAGAGAGAGAGGAGAGAGAGAGAGAGAGAGAGAGAGAGAGAGAAGAGAAAGAGAGAGAGAGACAGGAGCTGTAGAAAATTAAGATCAATCTTCATCGTACCCTCTCCAGTTCCTTGTGACTCAGGTGTTCCCTCTAAGGGCCTGGTGAAGGTTCAACCATTTGGTCTGCCTTTAAGGATGTAGAATTTTATAGTACCATTGCCATTTGGGTCTAGATTTGTGTCCCCCACCCCCTCCCTTTCTCTTCCCTCCCTCCCCACCCACCCCATTGTCTAGTCCTTGAGGTGCTTTCTGGGCATGTTGTCATCTTGGGTAGATTCAGGTTAGGTGCTCTAGATGAGTGAGACTATGTGGTGATTATCTTTCTGTGATTGGGAAAGTTCACTGAGAATGATCTGTTCCAGGTTCAACTATTTGTCTTCAAATTTCATTGTGTCATTTCTTTCTTACTGCTGTGTATAATTCCATTTTGTAGATATACCATATCTTAGTTATCCATTCTTGTAGTGATAGACATCTGGGTTGATTGCAGCTCTTAGCTATTACAAATGGAGCCGCTATAAACTTGTTTGAGCAAAGGTCTCTGGACTGAGCCTTGAAGGTTTTAGGGTACATGCCCAGTAAGGGAATAACTGGGTCTGTTGGTAATTCTATAGTCAGCTTTTTAAAGAGTCTCCATATTGCTTTCCAAAGTGGTTGTACTATGTTACATTCCCACCAACAGTGGATGAGTGTTCCTGCTTCTCCACATCCTCGCCAGCATTTCTTTTCATTTGACTTGTTGATGTTTGCTATCCTTATTGGGGTAAGGTGGAGTCTCATAGTTTTCTTAATTTGCATTTCCCTGATGATTAGGGATGATGAACAATTTCTTAAGTGTGTGTTTCCCATTTGTATTTCTTCCTCTGTGAACTGCCTGTTCAGCTCTTTGCCCCATTTTGTGAGTGGAGTGTTTGTCTTTTTATTGATTAGATTTTTGACTTCTTTGTAGTTTCTAGAGATTAGGCCTCTGTCAGTTGGATAACTAGCAAATGTTTTCTCCAGTTCTGTGAGTAATCTATTGGCTTTGCTTATTGTATGCTTGTCTGTAAAGAAACTCTTCAGCTTCATGTGATCCCATTGGTTGAGTGATGGTTTAAGTTCGTGAGCTACTGGGGTTTTGTTCAGGAAGTCTTTTTCCATTCCTATATCACGGAAAGTACTTCCTAAATTTTCTTCCACTAGTATTGGAGTTTCTGGTCTTATATTGAGGTGTTTGATCCATTTGGACTTGAGTGTAGTGCATGGTGAAATGTGTGGAACAAGTTTCAATTTCCTGCATATGCTTATCCAGTTTGTCCAGAACCATTTGTTGATGATGCTGTCTTTTTTCCAACGTATATTGTTAGGGCCTTTGTCAAATACCAAGTAGCTATAGTTGTTTGACCCAAAGTCCGGGTCCTCAAGTCTATTCCATTGATCTATACTCCTGTTTTTATGCAAGTACCATGCTGTTTTTATTACTATGGCTTTGTAATATAGCTTTAGATCAGGTATGGTGATGCCTCCAGGGGTATTTCTTTTGCTGAGGATATGTTTGGATATGCGAAGCCTTCTGCCTTTCCATATGAAATTTGAGATCGATTTTTTCTATCTCTGTGAAGAACACTGTAGGGATTTTAATTGGAATTGCATTAAATCTGTATATTGCCTGTGGTAGGATTGCCATCTTCACAATGTTAATTCTGCCTATCCAGGAGAATGGGAGGCCTTTCCAATTTTCTCCAAGTCCTCCTCAATTTCTTTTTTGAGTGGTTTTATGTTTTTGTTGTATAGATCTTTCACTTCCTTGGTTAACGTTATTCAAGGTATTTTTTGTTGCTATTTAAAATGGGACCATGTCACTTATTTCTTTCTCTGTATCTTTGTCATTTGCATATAGAAAGGCTACTGATTTTTGTGCATTGATTTTGTATCCTGCTACTTTGCTATAGGAGTTAATTTGCTTCAGGTGTTTTGGGATGGAGAGTCTTGGGTCTCTAACATATACAATCATGTCATCAGTGAATAGAGCTAACTTAATTTCTTCCTTTCCAAATTGTATCCCTTTTATTTCCTTCTCCTGTCTTATTGCTTGAGCTAGGACTTCCAGTACTATATTGAAAAGCAGAGGTGAGAGTGGACAACCCTGTCTTGTTCCTGATCTTAATGGGAATTCCTCCAGTCTCTCTCCAGTAAGTATTATTGGGTCCTTCGGAGCTTTGTATATTGCCTTTATTATGTTAAGATATGAACCGACCATGCCAATTCTCTCCAATGTTTTGATCATGAAGTGATGTTCTGTCTTGTCAAAGGCCTTTTCTGCATCTATCGAAATGATCATGTGGTTTTTATGTTTAACCTTGTTTATGTGGTGTATTACATTGACAGATTTCTGTATGTTGAACCACCCCTGTGTTCCTGGGATGGATCCCACTTGGTCAAGATGGATAATGTTTTTGATGTGTTGTTGGATGCGGTTTGCGAGGATTTTGTTCAGGATCTTTGCATCTAAGTTCATCAGGGAAATACCCCAGTAGTTTTCTTTTCTTGTGGCATCTCTGCCTGGTTTTGGAATTAGGGTGATGCTAGCTTCATAAAAGGAGTTGGGTAGCTTTCCCTGGTCACCAATTGTGTGGCACAGTTTGAGGAAGAATCGTTTGTGTTCTTCCATGAAGGTTTGATAGAATTCAGTTGAGAAGCCATCTGGTCCTGGACTCTTCTTTTTGGGGAGGTTTTTTATTACTTTTTCAATCTCCATGAGTGTGATGGGTTGATTGAGGTGATTAATCTGCTCTGTGTTTAGCTTTGGTAGATGGTATGCAACCAACAATTTATCCATCTCCTCCACATTATCCAGTTTTGTGGAGTAGAGGTTTTTGAAATAAGTGCTGATGATTCTCCCAATTTCACTTATGTCTGTTGTGATCTCTCCTTTTTCATTTTGAATTTTTTTAATTTGAAGCTTCTCCTTTTCTTGCTTGATCAGATTGGCCAGGGGTTTGTCGATCTTGTTTATTTTTTCAACCAGCTTTTTGTTTTGTCAATTGTCCTTATTGTTTCTTTTGTTTCCTGTTCATTGATTTCTGCTCTGATTTTAATTATTTCTTTCCTTCTGGAGCTCTTGGGGTTGGATTTTTCTTGTTTTTTCCAGTGCCTTTAGGTGGATGGATAGTTCATTGATTTGGGACCTTTCTGTCTTTTTTGTGAAGGCATTGAGTGCTATGAATTTTCCCCTGAGGACCGCCTTCATTGTGTCCTATAAGTTATGGTACGATGTGTTCTCATTGTCGTTCAATTCCAGAAATTTTGCAATTTCATTTTTTATTTCATCCACTATCCATTGATTGTTTAAAAGTGTGCTGTTCAGTTTCCAGGTGCCACTGGGATTCTTGGTGGGTCTTTTGTTGTTGATTTCTAGCAATATAGCATTGTGATCTGATATCATGCAGGGAATTATGTCAATCTTCCTAAATATGTGGAGGCAGTCTTTGTGACCCTGTATATGGTCTATTTTAGAGAATGTTCCATGGGCTGCTGAGAGGAATGTGTAATCTGTGGATTTGGGATGGAAGGTTCTGTAGATGTCCCTTAGGTCTAAGTGATCTATGGTTATGTTGAGCTCTCTTACTTCCCTGTTGAGTTTCTGTTTGGATGATCTGTCTATTACTGATAATGGTGTATTGAAGTCCCCAGCTATGATGGTGTTGTTAGTTATTTCTGTTTCATTGTCAAGTAGGTTTTGTTTTATGAACTGTGGTGCCCCTGTGTTTGGTGCATACAGATTTATGATTGTAATATCCTCTTGATGGATCGTTCCCTTCATAAGCAGGAAGTGGCCTTCTTTGTCTTTTTTGATTATTTTTCGTTTGAAGTCTATTTTATCCGATAATATAGTTACACCTGCTTGTTTCTTATTCCCATTTGCTTGAAATACTGTTTTCCACCCTTTCACCCTGAGGAGATGTCTGTCTTTAATGGTGAGGTGGGTTTCTTGAATTCATCAGATTGAGGGGTCTAATATTTTGATCCATCCTGTTGGGCTTGTGTCTCTTAATGGGTGAATTAAGGCCATTAATACTTAGGGTAATGACTGTGAGATTTGATTTGATCCCTGCCATATTGTGATGGTAAACGTGGGTTGCTGTTTTCATGGACGTTGAAGTTTGTTTTGCCTACTCTGAGTTTGGTTGTTGTGATCTGCTTCTTGTAGGCAATTGGGTTTGATTATTTGTTTCTTCTCTGTGGAGAATTTCCTGAAATACTCTCTGTAGGTTTGGTTTTGTGTTCATATAATTGTAAAGCTGAGTTTTGTCGTGGAATGTTTTTCTTTCACCATCTATTATGAGGGATACTTTTGCTGGGTAGAGTAGTTTGGGTAGGAAGCCATAGGTTCTTAGACTTTGCAGTGTTTCATTCCAGGCCCTTTTAGCTTTCAGGGTTTCCATTGAGAAGTCTGAAGCAATTCTGATGGGGTTACCTTTGAAGGTGGTGTGCTGTTTTTACCTAGCTGCTTTTATGATTTTCTCTTTGGTGTCAATGTTTATAGTCTTAATGATAATATGTCTTGGAGAGTTTCTCCTTTGGTCCAGTCTGTTTGCAGTTCTATTGGCTTCTTGTATCTTGATGGGCCTTTCTTTTAAGAGACTGGGGAAGTTTTCTTCAATCATTTTGTTAAATAAGTTCTCCATGCCTTTGGTTGAATTTCTTCTCCTTCTGGTATTCCAATGATCCTGATATTAGGACGTTGAAGTGCATCCCATAATTCCCTCATGTTCTGTTCAAAGGAGCTTTTGAACTTACTGAAATTTTTGAACTCTCTAACTGTTTCTTCCATCTTGTCTTCCAGATCAGAGTTTCTACCCTCTATGTGGCTGACTCTATTCTTGAGAGCTTCTAGTGAGTTTTGGACTTGTTCATTTAAGTTTGTTTTGTCTACTACTTTTCTGTGTATAATTTCCATCCCTCTGTCAAGCTAACTTTTCACATCATTTTCTGATTTTCTTGAAGATTCTTTTAGTTCATCCTTGCATTTCTTTATGTCTTTATTTAGCATGGCCAGATGATTTTTAAGGTCTTCTTTTTTTCACTGTCCCACAAATCTCTTAACTCTCTTTGAAATCCTTCCAATTTCTTATCTTATCCTTCCAATTTCTTATCTATTAGTTCTAGTTTAGTGATGGCAGCATCCACACAATTATCGACCCTTTGTTGCTTTCCTGCAAGTTCTACCAGTAGGTTGGTCAGGGTTGCATTGCTCATAGCTTCAATTTGGTGTTCTGGTCCTATTTGTTCTTCTATGTTTTGGTTAGATGTATTCATTGTGGGACTGGGTGATCTAACTGGATTTTCTTGCATTTGATTTTTCATGTCATTTATTTTGCGCTGTGTTCTGCCCATGACAGTGTATGGGCAGGTAGGTGGGTGTATCAGCCTGGGATCAAGAACAATGGGAATCTTATGCAGCCTGGGGCAGTTGCCAAGCAGCCTGGGCTTTGGCTCTCACTTGCCAAAGCCGCCTATCTACTGTGTGGCAGGGGCGCCAAAGTTGCCTGAGTTCTCAAGCGGTAATGTGCCAACGCTGCCTGTGTTCGAGCTAGGAGTGGCACTGAGACACCAAGCACTGACGCACCCTGAACTCTGGCTGGGAACACTGGGACCCGGAAGCAGTATGCGCTCCCCTGTCACAGGACAGTGGCGGATGGCCGGCATGGCAGAGAGGTAGGGGATGGCACCTGAGCTGGCACAAGCAAGAGACACAGTCTGAGCTTGCGTGGCACCTGCTGTGGGACTGGGCTCACTCAGTAAGTGGGCGAATGGAAGAAAGTGTGGAGCAGTCTAAGCTTCCGCACACAGGGAAGAATCAGGCACGCAGTGGCAGGAGTGCCGGCGCCAGCGTAGCAGTAGCAGCAGTGGCGGCGCTGTGAACACGGCGGTTTTTTGGGGTGAGGGGTGGCTACCCGCCCGCAAGGGGATCCGCGATTCCGTTACCCCACCTCTGTGCCCTCCCAGATTTCTCTCCCCTAAAAGCCACTATGTATCCTTAATATCTTGCCTTTGTTTCCCCGGGATTTGCAGAGCAGCTAGGCGGTCGCCATCTTGGCCGGAAGTCTCCATTGTGGCCCTTTGAAGGGGCTCATTAGCCACCTTCCTTCTGTCTGGTCACCCCTTGGAATTGATATCATTTTGTCTAATTGGAACTGGTTTTGCCAGTAACAGACCTTGTTGGTCATCATTAGTCACCCCTTTGATCGATCCCGGGGAAATGTGAAGACAACTCTACCCTCTTCCTTGTAACTTGCAATTCAGTTGTTAAGCCACTACTGACCTCAGGGACATTATTCGTTGCCCTGGGATACACTTGGAGTTAGTGAACACACAAATCCTGAGCCTGGGGGACAGTATGGGAGCTACAGGAAATCACTGGTGCTGTGATCTAACGCACCTGCGATGTGAATGTGCTAACATCTCACTCCATGGCAGGTGCTTATAGACAGTTGTCTTTCCGTCCTTCATCACCTCGTGATGCTGGAGCCACCTCGCTTTGTGTAATCACGCACTGTGATGTTTGCTTGCTGACCAAGTGCCAATGCGTTTTCTAGAATGTACCTTTGTTGTCAAGTGCCACATGAATGTTTATTCCAATGTAGGCTCATTTTATTTATTTCTTTACTTACTTACTTATTTGGGAATCGAATATGGATCCTTAGGTTTCACAGGCAAATGCCTTAACCAGTAAGTCATTTCTCTATACACCAATGTAGCCTTCTTTCTTTCTTCTTCCTTCCTCCCTCCTTCTCTCCCTCCCTTCATCCCTTCTTTCTTCCTTTCTTTCTTTATTTCTTTCCTGGAGAGAGAGAAAAAAAGAGGAAAAGAGGAAAAGAGAATATGCATGCAAGAGCCTCTAACCAGTGCAAACAAACTACAGATGCATATGCCACTTTGTGCATCTAGCTTACATGGGTACTGGGAAATCAAATCTGGGTCCTTAGGTTTCACAGGCAAGTGCCTCAACCAGTAAGCCATCTCACCATCCCCAAATGTAGCCTTATTAATAAGGAATGCTAGATACACATCAGCATTTTTTAAAAAATATATATTTATTTGAGAGAGAGAAAGAGAGAGAGGATGGGCATGCCAAGGCCTCCAGCCACTGCACATGAACTCCAGACTCATGTGCCCCTTTGAGCATCTGGCTTATGTGGGTCCTAAGGAATCAAACAGGATACTTAGGCTTTGCAGGCACATGCCTTAACTGGTATGCCATCTCTCCAGCCCCATGTCAACAATTTTTAAAATTGCACATGTAACATGACTTGGTTTGGGTTCCCTAGAAAAGTCAGCTGGGATGTTTATTCAAGGGAGACCTTGAGGAAACCTGTTGCAGGAAAGGAGGTTAATCCCAAGGGGAAGTTCATCCCAAATGAAGTCAAGGAATGTGGATGATGTCACAGTGCTGCCTGCAAGCCCATGACAAAGACATTGGCCTTTTATACCAAATATCACTCAGTCATCTCAAGCTGTAGCTCCTGGGGTAGGGGTGCAATGTTGTGAGGGAACAATTCTCTGCTGAAGGGAACAGTTATGAGCTGTTAGTAGCCAATACTCCCAGCAACTGTGAGCTGGTGTGGCAGCAGGTGCCCTGAGTACTTAGTACACCATAGGAGAGTAAGCTATGCTTATGGCACATATTAGTGTGTCAGGGAACCTTAGAACCCCTATTGCCCATGTCATCACCAGGCCTCAAAACTCACACAGCAATGCCCCCACCATACTAGTCTAGGAGAGGGTCCTGGACCCTATTTATTTTCTAATCAAAGATTTTTTAAATTATTTTATTTATTAAGAGAGAGAGAAAAAGATTGAGAGAGAGAGAGAGAGAGAGAGAGAGAGAGAGAGAGAGAGAATAGGCACACCAGGGCCTCGAGCCATTGCAAATAAACTCCAGATACATGCATCACCTTGTGCATCTATCTGGCTTACATGGGTGTACTAGGGAACTGAACCTGGGTCCTTAGACTTTGCAGGCAAAGGTCTTCACCGCTAAATGAGCTCTCAAGTCCCGTATCACTACCTTTTGATGGCAGGAATAATAAAGTCACATTATGAAAAGGGTATATGGAATGTGGTATACCATGTAGGCTGTATTTAAGTAATATTATCTGCCATAATATTTAGTTTGGTGAGACTTATATATTTTGCATGTGATTGTGGGTTGTATGTGGTGTGTGTGTGTGTGTGTGTGTGTGTGTGTGTGTAGTGTATGCATGTGTGTGTGTAGATGCACATGCCCTATGTGCATGCATACAGAAGCCAGAAGAGAACATCTGGGGTCCCCTTTCCTTTTTTTTTATTTCAAGGTAGGTTCTGACTCTAGCCCAGTCTGATGTGGAACTGACTCTGTAGTCCCAGGCTGGCCTTGAACTCACAACAATCCTCCTACATCTGCTTCTGAAATGCTGGGAGTAAAGGTGTGTGCCATCATGCCTGGCGCCTCTCCACTTAGCCCAGCTATTTACACGGGTTCTGGGGAATCAGTCTCAGGGATTTCAGGCCCTCATGCTTGCATGGGAAGGGCACTTACCAGGCTGAAACATCTCCCTAGCTTTTAGTGCTTTTTATTTACTTACTTGAGAGAAATAGAAATGAAGAGGAAGAGGCAGCCAGAGAGAGAGAGAGAGAGAAGAAAGAAAGAAAGTATGGTTGTGCCAGGGCTTCTTGCCACAGCATACAAACTCCAGATGTGCATGTACCACTTTGTGCATCTGGCTTTACATAAGTATTGGAGAATCAAACCTGGGCTATTACACTTAGCAACAAATGCCTTTAGTCACTAAGATATTTTTCCACACCCTTATTTCTTAATTGGAAAATTTGACCTGTTATGGAAAATGATATGTTAGTGTTTTTATCTGACATAGTCATGGTTTGCTTACATTGCTACCATTTCTGTTTTAAGCTTTTTTTGTAATATTTTTTCTTTGATCTTTGTGGTTTACTTTCCACCTTTTATTAACTCAAGTATATTTTATATATTTTTTCTCCCACCACAGTACTGTTCGGAAGCCACACTTTTTTATCGTCAGGAGCTAACCTTTAAAATTTTAATATTCACATGTTTCTAAAATCTACAGGGTTCAATATTCCTCTCAAAACATTAAAGAAACTTAAAATATGATATTCTTATTTTTGTTTCTATTCCAGTTTTTTTTTTTTTTTTTTGAGAAAGTCTCACTCTAGCCCAGGGTGACCAGCTACTCACTCTGTAGTCCCAGGCTGGCCTCAAACTCATGGCAATCCTTCTATCACTGCCTCCCGAGACATGGGATGAAAGGCATGTGACACCACATCTGGCTCAATTTCTATTTTGTAGATTATTTTTGTCTGATGTTTTAGTTGTGTTCATTTCAGCCCTCAGAAGATTGTTTCTGATTTTCTATATGTAATAGTTTATACTGATTTTCAACTTGACAGGACCAAGAATCATCTAAGAAACAAGCCTCTTGGTACACCTGTGAGGGATTATCTAGACTAGGTTAACTGAGGTGGGAGACCCACCTAACAGTGGGGGCACCATTCCAGTAATGGGGTCCTGGACTGCATAGAGAGGAGAGAGCTGGCTGAGCAGCAGCATTCATCTCTCTGCCTCTTCTCTATGGACTGAATGTGATGAGCTGCTTCGGGCTCCTGCTGCCACGCCTTCCCTGCCATGATGGACAGTCACCTGGAGCTGTGAGCTGAAATAATCCCCTCCTTCCTTAATTCGCTTCTGGTCAGGTATTTGATCACAGCAATGAGAAAGTACCAAACACAGTATCCAATCTTACTCACTGCCATTTCTTACACACATTTTAAAAACTGTGCAGCCCAACCTCATCTCAAAATCCTGATCCTCTTGCCTCTGACTCTTTAGCAATTTCCTACTGGCATATACCACAACTAGCATACATTTTTAAAAGTTTTTTAAAATTATTTATTTATTTGAGAAAGAGATGCAGATAGGAAGAGAGAATAGTCATACCAAGGCTGCCAGCCACAGCAAACTCCAGACACATGTGCTACCTTGTGCATCTGGCTTACGTGGGTGCTGCAGAATGGAACATCAATCCTTAGGCTTTGCAGGCAAGTGCCTTATCCACTGAGCTATCTCATCAGTTCTGGCACACATTTTTTAAAAAAAAATTGTTTGAACACTATTCTTTGTGATGCCTTGTGAGTTATTACTAAGTGATAAACTTTACTAGTTTTGTTTGGAAATAAATTTCTGTTACCTTCACAATGAACATACACATTTGGATTTATAATGGTATTTTTTGTTTTTAATTTTTTGTGTTATTGGGAGTTGAACCCAAGGCCTTCGAATGCTAGGCAAGCACTCTACCACTAAATTACTTTTATTTTGAGAGAAGTTCTCCTTAAAATGCCCATGCTGGCCTCAAACTTGCAATCCTCCTGCCTCAGTCTCCCAAGCAGCAGGGATGACAGGCTAAGCCACACCACAACTCAGCTTCATTCATTAATTTCCAGTAGTATTTATTTTCCACTTCAACTTTAAGAATATCTTCAATTGCTCCTGGTTTTTCCTATTTCTTGCTGCTTTCCTGGTGATATTAATTGCTCATGGAGAAGCCAGCTCCCTTGAGGGTCCTGACTTCTGGCAAAATCCCCTTGCTTATAGCTCCACACCTCCTGTGGTTCCAAGCCTGCATTTTGTGTTTCCATTAGGGTTCAGCCATTGTGGCCTATATCCCAGTCCTGTTCATTCTGGGCTTCTGTGGCTTCAACTCTCGTGACTGTGCCCTGGAGCTCTGTCTATGTGTGGGACACCTGAGAAAGGCTGGACACAACCCGGCCCTAGGCTGGCTTTCATACCCAGCTGACATCCCTTAGTGTTCCCAGCAGCTCTGTCTTTGATTTGTGTTTATAAGTGAGGTTCACTGGTACGATGGTTATGGGCTTGTGTGTATTCACTGGTTCTGAATCTAAGTCACTGCATGGCACTGGCAGTGCTGCAGAACAAAGAGTAAAGACTCATGGTGCATGGAAGTTCAGTGAAAACTGAACAACCAATTAAGGGGAGAAACTGAAGCTCATGCTTCCATTGAAGTCAGGCATTGTATCAAATCTAGAGTGAAGGCAGTGGCTTTGTAAGAAACAACAAAATCCACGAACCCCATCCTACCCATCACTGATCATATATAACTGTGTTCACAACCCTTCACATTGAAATGATGACACTGAAGCAAAATTGAGCCAGCCCACAGTCTCTCCTCCCTGCCCTCCCATAATCATGTATGCACAGAATGAGCACAGGCTTGGAGTTGTGTGCATATTCCGGAGGCTGAGGTAGGAGGATCACTGTGAGTTTGAGGGCAGCCTGAAACTACATGGTGAATTCCAGATCAGCCTGGGCTAGAGTGAGACCCTGCCTTGAAAACCAAATAAATAATAAAATAAAACAATAGCGCTGGGAACTGGAGAGATGGCTTAGCAGTTAAGACACCTGCCTGTGAAGCCTAAGGACCCAGGTTTGATTCCACAGAATCCATATAAACCAGATACACAGGGTGGTGCATGTTTCTGGAGTTTGTTTAGAGTGGCTGGAGGTCCTGGCACACCCATTCTCTCTCCCCCTTTTTTTAATAAATAAATAAACAAATAAATAAATAATAACATATTTTTTAAAATTTTTTGTTCAATTTTATTTATTTGAGTGTGACAGAGAGAGAAAGAGACAGACAGAGAGAGAGAGAGAGAGAGAGAGAGAATGGGCACGCCAGCGCTTCCAGCCACTGCTAATGAACTCCAGATGTGTGCGCCCCCTTGTGCATCTGGCTAACGTGGGTCCTAGGGAATCGAGCCTCAAACTGGGGTCCTTAGGCTTTACAGACAAGTGCTTAACCACTAAGCAATCTCTCCAGCCCTAATAAAATATTTTTTTAAAATTCTAAAAAATCTTGCTGGGACTACAGACATTTGGGTTTACTGTGCATCCTTCCTGCTCTGTGGAAAGAATAGCTGTACTTACATGAAATGTACGTGTATTACCTGTGAAACCAACATGGTAAAACTTTGATTCCTTGAGGTGAGGGTCCCTGTCTGTTGCACCTGACATGGCAACTGCTGTCCAGGAAATACACAAGCTGTGATACCCACATGAAACCTTCAGAGGATTGAAAACATCCACATCCCCTCATGGAGAAGGAGAGAGCTAACACGTTGGTGCATGAGGCCCCACCATGAGAATATGTCAGTGTTTAATTACCACTGAGGGGAAAGAGGTTTTTGGTGGTGCTGCTGCTAATAAGTCATCCACACTCCTGTAAATGACCCCTCACCCTTTTTCCAATAAGTAAACTCAATAAACTCGTTGGGTTGCCACCAAGCTATATATGGGTGGAATCCTTGCTTTGATCTGTTGTTATCACATCTTTCTGGATTGAATAGAAATAGACTACCCACAAGAAGTCACAGAACACTGTGTAGATGTTGGATGGTCTTAGTTAAACAATGTAAGGTTGGGTAGAGGGCTTGCCAAATAGCTTCCATCCACAGCATGCCATGATTAAGAATTTCTCTCATTGTGCTCCTTGAACACTTTTCTTGGAAAAAAAAAAGTCCCATGTGTATTAGTTACTTACATCATTTTTATGACCCACTACCAGATAAGATACAACTTACAGGAGGAAGGGTTTACTGTGCCTCATGGCAGCAGAAGCATGAGGAGACTGCTGGTCATGTAGCCTAGAGTGGATAGGAAGTAGGGCCAGGTTATAAACACTCAAACCCAACCCACAGTGAGCCACTTTCTCCAGCAAGACTCCATCTCCTCAAGGTTTCACAAACTTCCCAAATAGAGTCATCAGCTGGGTAACAAGTGTGCAAACACATAAGTACAGAACATTTCACATTCGAAATACAACATAGCCTTTCAATTAAGCTAAACCCAACAAACTATGTAACTGACCAGAATCCAGGGAATGTCTTTGTCTTTCAAACTTGCCATCTCTTTTGTAAAAATGCCCTTTTGGGGGGAGAGGGTCAAGGTAGGGTGTCACTGTAGCACAGGCTGACTTGGAACTGACTCTAGTCCCAGGATGGTCTAGAACTCATGGTGATGATCCTACCACTGCCTCTCATGTGCTGGGAATAAAGGCAAGTGACACCAAGCCTGGCTTACAGGTTTCTTTTCTTTTCTTTTTGCTTTTAGAAGTCAATGGCTGGATGTAGTGGTACATATCTTCTATCTCAGTACCTGGGAGGCAGATGTAGGAGGATCCCTGTGAGTTCAAGGTCAGCCTGAGACTACAGAGTGAGTTCTAGGTCAACCTGGGTTAGAGTGAGACCCTACTTCGAATTAACAAACAAGAAAAACAGAACGCAACATGTTCCTGATATTCACAATATTTTTCTAACTCCTTCCACTTTGTCTCCACCTCTGCATAAGTCCCTGTTCTTCTCCAGGCCACCAGGCTGAGATATCAAAATCAACTCCAGGTGGAAACAGCAGTGGCTCCACTTCCCTCACAAGGGTGGGCCATGGCAAAGACATTTTGGCAAAGATGACCAGCTGGAATGTGGTGGTCCCTCCCTCTTTCTGCCTTTCTCAGTAGCCAGCTCTTTCATGATGCCAGCCCTATACCCACAAATTCAAGAGGGTCATAGGAAGTAGATGAATGAGGAGTCAGACTTAGAAAAATCTGACCGTAATGACTATGATAGGAGCTTGCCTGAGAACTACTGTAACTCAGTGCCCCAAATGCTGGGGCAACATGCTTTTGAAACAAAGGGCATACGAAGTGCTAAAAGAACCAAAGACAGAAGGATATAGGCAAAAGCCACCTGAAGAAACATGAAGGTCCAAGTTGTGCTTTTGTCTAGCTTCTGTACCTTATTGAAATGGTGCCTAGAAACACAAGGGAAGTTCCTAAAAGCTGGGACAGGCCCTTATTCTACAGGACCAATAACTTCTGCACTAGAAAAATGCATTCACAGTCCCAAATTAATATAGTTGATGAAAGAAGCAGGAGGAATTGGCTTTTGCCAGTTCACTCTCTCTGTATAATCTTAGTCCCACAGCCTCCACCTCCACTCACCCTTAACACTTGAATACTATCTCTGGAGTCCTGAGGATTCCAGAATATTCTAAGACTTGTCCCTTGGACCTGGGCAAGAATACATCACAAAGCCTTCCAAAGACCAGATGATCTACCCTGATGGATTCTACTGACTAATCCAAGTTCTCAGGTTTTGCCCCATATTATCTTAATTAAAATTATACACCATACCTGTCATAGCCCAAAATTCAGTGCCTCCGAGACCCCCTGCACCATCCTCAGCCTACAGTCTAACATTTCCTACACTGGGCTTTGTCTCAGAGTGGGTCGTGGTATTGGAAAAGAATGAATATGAGTTCTGGAGTCTAACCATCCTGAATCTAAACCCCAAATCCATTCTTGCTCATTAAGTATTTAGGCTCAGGTGATTTTTGTTCTTGGACCTTTAGTTTTCTAGTCTGTACAATGGGGTAGTAATAATATCTACCCCAGAGGGTTGCTGAGAAGATAGCTTAAGAAGTCCGATGCATGGACAAGCTTTCTTTGTGATGCTTAGCATTGGGGCGTGGGTGGGATGAGCTGAGTGTTGCATGTAGGTCACTAAGAAAGCATTCCCAGTGCTATATTTATTAAACATTTTGTTTGTTACTGTGATGAAATACCTAAGCAAAATGATTTAAGGTGGGAAAATTTACCCTGGATCATGTTTCAGAGGGTTTGGTCCATCATGGCAGAAGGGCATGGTGGCCTGAAAGTGAAGAGAGAGAATGATGCATTTGTTAACCCTCTCCTTTTCCTTCTTTAACTCCATCCAGATTCTCAACCAGTGGGATAGTGGCCCACACATCCCAGGCAGTCTTCTCTCCTTGGGTACCTCTTTCTGGAAGCATCTCACAGACATACCCCAAATATGGCTTTGTAATCTACTAGGCTTTTCTCAACCCAATCAAATAAAAATTGACCAACACAGCACCTATTGCTGAAGACACCACATGCTTCAAGAAGCAGGACACAGAAAAATCAAGTTGGGATTGAGCTGGAAGCTTCCACCCTGCTCGCCAGCTTTCACAGTGCCATAAGGAGTGATGCAGTCTGCTCAGGGTGAAAAGTCATCAACAAAGTTAGCCAGGTGTGGATACTGTGCTCCATAACTGACCTGCTAGGCAAGATGTACCCACCAGTAACTAACTGCTTTCTGATAGGAGTTGAGGCCTGCTCCATGTTGGGCCTTGAGAGGCCCGGACGCGAAGCCTAGTGGAACTTCCTGAGCCTAGCTAAAGTTTGGCAACCTGTCTCTGGCCAGCTAGGACTCAGCAAGATGCCTAATGGCTTCTTGCCTGCTACTTCCGTGTAGGAGTTGGAATTCCCGCGCGCAAGCGCTTGGGACCAATCATTTCAATAGTCGCAGTTTACTATTGGCCCTTACTTCTCCCCCCATCCTAAAATATCCACCCTCGTTCTCAACATTATATAGGCAACTGTCTATAACAATAAAGTGAGTTCCTGCTTCGACAAGACTCCCGACTCAGTGTGGTTTTTCTCCGGTGACTAGGAGAGGTTCTGAGTCGACAACACTCATCCTCCTCCTCAACCCCTTGGGAGGAACCAGTGGGCCTGGTCCTTCCTCAGCACTACCTGTTGTGGGGAGCCCAGCAGCTCCAAAGAAGGGAATTCATGCCTGGCACTGTAAACCTGATCAACATCCATGGCTAGGGAGGGATGGGGCTACCACGGTTATGTTTAATGGACAGGATTTGAAACTGCCTTCTGAATATTTATGTTAATAGTTTATTGTTCTATCCAATCACAGCAGTTTCTTTTTTTTACAACAGACAAAGGTTAATATCATTGGCTAAAATTCTGAGAATAAGTGACTTGTGTGCTCAGCCCTAAATGGAACACCTTATGCCACCCCTTCCAAGACTCAAGGAAAGTCATGAAAGATTGAGCAGAAAAAAACATAAAAGTCAGAAGATGGAGAGGAGTACTGTATAATGTTATCCACTGAACAACATGGCTGTTGCACTCAAGAACTCACAAAACCTAAAGTTAAGATTGAGCCTATCAATATTACATCATGAATGAGGGAGAGATCCATGAGCCCCACTTCTCCCAGAGGAGCTTTGGGCAGTTAATGGTTGCTGAGGGAAGTGGAGTCATATTCTTCAGTAGTGTAGCCACTGGTAAGTTGCCCACGCTCTGGTAATAACTCACCAACCATGCTCCTGCAAGCAACCCTAATTAAACCCAGTGGATCACCAAAACCTATGAATGAAGGAAAGAGATTAATTGGGAAGAAGAAGGGGTATAGCAGGAGTTGGATGGAGCTAATAGAGGGTAATAGGTGAAGATTATCAAAATATATTACATGTATATGGCATTTCAAAATGCAAATTATCATATAAAATCAGATTGAGCAGCACATGGTGGCACAAGCCTTTAATCGCAGCACTTGGAAAGCAGATGTAGGGGGATTGCCTTGAGTTCAAGGCTACTCTGAGTCTACATAGTGAATTTCAGCTCAGCCTGAACTAGAGCGAGACCCTACCCCAAACAAAACAAAGCAAAGCAAAACAAAACAAACAAACAAAAAACATTGACCATCAGGTATACCTTTCATCTCCTCTGCTACTCTCATAGTACCAGCCAGATGCTCAGGAGCTGCATACACACCTGTCTACCCATGTTGCTTGTTAGTTGGCTTTGAACCTATATTTTTTTCTTCTGTAAATGTGTACAAATAAGAGCATATTCCTCCAAGTTAACTTATGAGGATGACATGAGTTATCCTGGGTAAAGCTCTTAGACCACAGAATAAATGTTCATAATACCTGCTGCCTAGCTTCATTACCCATGTGGTAAATGGTAGTAATGCCTGAGTGGGACTCTGCATCTGCTGTTGTGAGTCACCTCCATGCATCAATGTGCAGATCTAACTGTATCCCCTTTCTGTCTAAAACCCACAGGGGCTCCCCCATGGTTCTTGAATGCTAACATAAGATTTATTCAGTGCAGACTTTGCCAGCCATATCAACAGCTAGACTACTCTCACACTTGTTTTCAGTCAACACACACTCACACACACACACACACATCTGACTTGAATCCTCATTTTTACCTCTCCACACCAGGGACAAAACTACTTTCAATTTTTTTTTTTTTTTACTTTCACATTCAGAATCTTCAGTTCCAGAGGTGTCTCTTTGCAAATTATATTCACTCCCAATGCCAATGACATTCTGGTGTTCACATAGCCTCCTAATGAAGTCAAGACCCTAAGTTGTTCATGAGACCCAGAGGCTCTGCTTTAAGCTGGACTTGACTGTAGCTCTTCAGCAGGAAGCCACCTCAGGAAGACCACCAAGTAGACCAGATGTCCCTGCAGTACTCTGCACATTCCCAAGAGCATTTGTTCCTTTAAGGTAATAGTCCCTGTGTAGAGCCCTGGCTCAGGCTTCTGATCCAAGAAAGGGGAATTTCATTATTTATATGACATGGTTCAGCTCATGGCCTGACTTCTCTACAAAACCCCTAAGTGTGATAACTGCTTTTCTCCTGGCTCCCATAAAAGCATAGCTGTCTTTTACTTTCCCTCACTGTCATATCTTCAATAGAAGTATGACTCAGCATTCTGCAGAAAGCCTGTCAAACACTGCATATTTCTCATAGAGCCCCTCCACAAGGGAACACCACATCACTTCAAATGAGGTCACAGGTGAGGTAGGGATGGTTTAAGATGCCACGCGTCAATAACCAATGGCCCCAGAACCTCGAGTCCCTTAAAGTCAGAGCTGTTAGTTCCTTACAATTTCTAGATTCCAATGCCTGGTGGCAGAGCCCTGTAACCCCAGCTACATAGGTGGCTGAAGGAGGAAGATGAAGAGTCCAAGGCCAGCCTGGACAATTTAGATTCTGTCTCTCAATTGGAAAATAAGTGACAACAAAGCTGAGAACACAGTGATGGGTAGAGTGCTTGTCTAGCATGTGCACAAAACACTAGACTCCCAGCACATAGTAGGTACACTGGATAAATCCAATCACATTTTACTTTAATGTGTTCTATGTATAGTTGCATTATATTAAGCAAAGCTTAGTGAAAAGATATGTGAAATGAGTACAAATGTTGAGTCAACTTGTGAAAGGCTTTAACCCAATCATGTATTCAAGAGCAAGCCAGTTTACTCTGCAAGTATATCCTTGGCATTTTGTCATGTCCCTTTTAATCCAAACCCAGTGACATACTTTATTACCCTCTGTTTTGCCACTGAACGTGCAGAGACATGGAAAGTATCTGATTATCAGGGCAAATGTTCTTTTTCCTTGATTCCTAGGGTCATTACAGAAGGTATTTAATGAAAACTACATTGCTGAGGAATCACATACCTTGGTATCCTTCCAGAACTGAAGAGGCCACACCTGTTTGCAATGTAATTCAGTTATTATCAGCTGAAATTCAAGCACTGCAGAAAGGGTAGGGGGACAGGAACCCAGAGGAGGGGGGCGTCTAGGAAGCTGTAGAAGTTGGCCAATCAAATGTCTTAAATTGCCTGCATTTTAATGACTTCTATAAAAATATTCTGTAATGCATGTTACCATAAATAAGGGAGTGCTGAACAATCCTGCAGTGAGATGGCTTTGTGGCTGAGCTCCATGAAACCAGCCTAGTCATGCCCCTCCCCCCATGATCTTGCTGTACAATGTCTGGCTCCCCAGGCCTGGATTTACTGGGCTCAGTCTGGCTATGTTGTCCACAAAGGGAGGTATTCAGGATTCAGCACTTAGTGGAGACCAGTTCCATTCTGGAATCCATCTCTGCTTACAAAGATATTGGAAGGGGGTCTGACCAAGCCTAGATTCTATTTAGTCATCTCCATCTGAATCCAACTTTAACCTGACAGACAGCATAATCTCCAGTTCTGCCCCCAAGGAACCCCATCCAAGAAGTGAGATCACCAGGCACACTTGAACTGTTCTGAAGGCATGTGTTCAGGATGCACCTGGGCAATTGAACGGACATATGGAAGAGATACATTCAACTGGTGGTTTATCCCACACCAGCCAAATATCCAAAAATTGCCCTGGGCTGCTTGGACGTGTCGAGAGTGAGGAGGGCGATGATGACAGAGGTGAGCGGACAGGAAGAGCCTGCATTCCCAAGTGTTTGCAGAGTGCCTCCTCTTTCCTTTCTTTCTTTAGTGTGTATGTGTGTACATGTGTATATGTATGCTAGTATATGTGTGGGTACATGTACACATGTGGCCAGGGGTCAGTGTTGCAGGCTTTTCTCAGTAACTCTCCATCTTATTCTTTGAGATATGGTTTTGTTATTATTTTATTTTTTATTTATTTGTAAGTACAGAGAGACATAGAGAGGAGAGATACACACACACACACACACACACACACACAGAGAGAGAGAGAGAGAGAGAGAGAGAGAGAGAGAGAGAGAGAGAGAATGGTTGTGCCAGGGTCTCTAGCCTGCAAAAAAAAAATTCCAGACACATGTGGCACATCTGGTTTTATATGGGTACTGGGGAATTGAACCCAAGTCATTTGGATTTTCAGGCAAATGCCTTAACCACCTAACCATCTCTCCATCCCCTGTGGTTTCCTTCTTTTACTTTTTAAGATATTACTTATTTGTTAGAGAGGGAGAGAGAGAGAGAGAGAATGGGCATGCCAATGCCTCCTGCCAAGGCCTCCTCCCAAGGCAAATGAACTCCAGATGCATGTGCCACTTTGTACACCTGGCTTAAATGGGTACTGGGGAATGAAACCCTGGAATAAAACTCAGCCTTTATCTACTGAGCCCTCTCCAGTCCTGACACACAATCTCTTGCTGAACCCAGAACCTCTGATTCTACTGACGAGTAGTATGAATTCCCTGGCCCAGCCTCCTTAGCGCTGGGATTGCAGGTGTGCAGCCCCACAGCTGGCATTTTGCACATGCTGACACAAGAAGTACTTTACCCACTGAGCTCACAATGAGGCCGTAACTCACTTTGACCTCTTATGATAACCGTCATCCTTGGACAAAGCGATAGGTGCAGAGATGCTAAGTGAGCTCGCAAGAAGGAAAAGGTTGGGAGGGAGAGAAAGGAGTGAAGAGAATATCACATGTGCTGTGTCCTGGGGCCTTCACACACTACAACAACAAATGCACCCTTACCACAGGTTTCCTACCTGCCAGGAATCAGTGATCAACAATGGACAATGTCATCTCATTTCATCTTAGAAAATCCATGAAGTACAATCTAGCCCATTTCCCAGACCAGAAATCCCAGGCTATGTCCTGCTCTGTCACCCCAGAATGGATGGGGAAGTAGAGCTCACAGTGTGAGGCCAGGAGGAGGCAGGGTGGGGACCTGGGATGATCCTTCTCACTACTGCTTGTGAGCTGTTTGTTGTTCGGGGTGGCCGCTTCCTGTGGCTTTATCATCCTGATTGAAAAATACCTGACAGAAACACATCAAGGGAGGACAGATTTATTGTCACTCCTAGTGGTCAGAGGGTCAGTCCATCATGCTGCAGAAGCTGTGGTGGAGCCACCCTCATGGCAGTGGGAGCCTGTGCCAGAGACTGTTCACATGTTCTAGACCAGGAGGGACAGAGTGCAGCCGGAATCAGAACGGGGCAGGACCTTAAAATCCTGCCCCTAGAGTGACCACTTCTACCAGCTCTATCAGAGTTCACTGGCTGGGTTTAGAATCACCTAAGAGACATGCTCTGGGCATGTTTCTGTGAGAAGGTTTCCAGAGAGGTGTTTTTTTTTTTTTTTCTTTTCTTTTATTTGCAAGGACACACACAGAGAATGAATGAATGAATGAATGAATAATTATGGACATTCCAGGTCCTTCTGCCACTGCAAAAGAGCTCCAGAATCATGCACCACTCTGTGCATCAGGCTTTACATGCATAATTGAAAGTGGGTCTTTAGGCTTTGTAAGCAATTACCTTAACCAACTCTCTGACCACATTTTTTTGTTTGGAAAGCTTTTTTATTTAATTTCAAGGACACACACACACACAGAGAGACAGAGAGAGAGGAGGGGAGAGAGAATGTTTCCAGAGAGTTTTAACTGAGTGGGAAGGTCCACCCTGGATGTGGGTGGTACCATCCCATGGATGGAAGTCCAGGACTGAATAAAAAGGAGATGCAAAGAATGAGGTGGACCGGGCACAGTGATGTGTTCCTTTAATTCCAGCACTTGGGAGGCAGAAGTAGGAGGATTTCTGTGAGTTCAGGGCCACGCTGAGGCTACATAGTGAAGTCCAGGTCAGCCTGGGCTAGAGGGAGACAGTACCTCAGTGGAAATAAAGAGGAGGCACCAGTGCTCATCCCTCCCTGCTTCTTAATTCCAGGCACAACCTAACCAGCTGCCTCCTGCTCCTGGCACCATGCCTTCCCGCCATGGTGGAGTGTATCCCCTCTGATTGTGAGCAAAGTCAACCTCCTTAAGTTGCTTCATGTCCGGTCACAGCAGTAGGAAAAATAACTAATATATTAATATGTCTACCAAAACAACTCCACCAGCTGGGGACCAAGTGTTCCAACACATGAGCCTGTGGGTGACACTTCACATTCAAACTGTCACCCTCCCTTTGAAGTCTTCCACATGACAGGTTCTCAGACAAGGCTATCTCACCCCTCCATCTCAGCAGACATTTAGCCATGTCTAGAGACATTTTTGGTGGTCACAACTGGGAATGGGGATGTAATTTGTATCTATGGGTAGGGGCAATAGATTAGTGTTGCTACTAAACACCTTTCATGTATGGGGGGGGCTCCCCTACAAAAAAAACACCCTCCCATGACTGCGAAAAGTTTAAAGGCAAGATATCCTCATCTTGAACAAGGACCCCAGCCTGGCTGCTCAGAAACCTGTTGTAAATGCATATTTCCAGGCCCCCTATAGAGTTGGCTTTCGTATATATCACTGGCGACTGACTCCAGGGTAGGCAAGCATTCTACCATCTCTACTAGAGAAATGGCATGCCAGGGTGTGGAGCCACTGCAAATAGACCACTCATGTGCCATCATGTGCATCTGGTTTACGTGGGTCCTGGGGAGTTGAACCACAGTGCTTAGCCTTCTCATGGAAGCACCTTAACCACTAAAATCCATCACTCCGGACTTCTACCAAAACCCATCACTCCAGCCTTCTACCCCTCTGTTGGAGACAGAGTCTCCCTAGGTTGCCTAGGATTAACTTGAGCTCTCTTAGAAGCCCAGGCTCACGTTAAACTTATCATCTTTCCACCTCAGTCTCTATAGTAGCTGGGAATATGGGTCTGGACCCACAGACCTAGATTCCCAGACAGAAATTGTGGTGGAGCCTGGCTGCGTATAGCTCTGGCATTTGTATTTCCAACTAACAGGATTCAGGATTTTTTTTTTTTCTTTTTGGTCTTTCCAGGTAGGGTCTCACTCTAGCCCTGGAATTCACTCTGTGTTCTCTGGGTGGCGTCCAACTCACTGCGATCCTCCTACCTCTGTCTCCTGAGTTCTGGGATAAAACACGTGTGCCACCATGCCTGGCTCAGGAAAATTTTATTAATCAGAGCTCATAAATTACAGTTTTGAGTCTGGGTGCTTCCCAGATTGGAACTCCTAAATCAGATACCACTTAAGATTTACACAGAACAACCTGCCTTTGAACGCCTTCCCCCACCCACCAGTTCTGCTCTCTGTAGCAATCTGGCAGCCTCTCACTCTCTATCTTCAGAGTTCATAATGTTGGCTTAAGTGGCCCAGGGAAATTATGGTTTTTCTGCCCCATCTGATTCTCCTTTCTTTTTTTTTTTTTTTGGCAGGGTTTCACTCGAGCCCAGGCTGACCTGGAATTCACTATGTAGTCTCAGAGTGGCCTCAAACTCACGGTGATCCTCCTACATCTGCCTTCTGAGTGCTGGGATTAAAGGTGTGTGCCATCATGCCCAGCTTGCTTTTCACTTTTAAAACCAGGAGGAATTTGGAGAAAATATGATCTATCTGTTTGAGCCTCATTTACACTTAAATCATGAAAGTGCCCCCATGGGTTTTAAGAGCTATGTGATGTACAAAACACCTTACAAGGATCTTTAAAATAAGGTTTAAAAGTCTCTATTTACTTCCAGTTAGATTTGGCTCTGGGTAAGTGAATTTGAACCATATGAATGTAGAGAGCTGCCATATACCCCCACCATAAAGCTGAAGGGAACCTGACTCTCCTCTGCTCTCACCTAAAGCACAAAAGTGGTACATGTGTCAGGAGTTTGTTTGCAGTGGCAAGAGGCCTTGGTGCACCCATGCTCACTCACTCTCTGCCTCTTTCTCTCTGTTAAATAAATCAATAAATATTTAATAAAACATGCTAGTTACTGGGTGTGAGTATGCACTCCTGGAATCTGCACACTTAGGAGGCAAGACAGGAATAACATGAATTCAAAACCAATCTGGGCTACATAGTGAGACCCTGCCCCAAAACCATTGTCGATATTGTTATCATGATGATTGGTGAATCCATCCCAAATGCCCAGTGGGGTTGCTGTGCAATGAGAACTTCCAAAGTTGCATAATGCAAATCCTGCAGCCCCTTCCTGCCACCGGTCCTACAATGCCATGAGCATTCTGCTTGCACAAGAAGCACACACACCTCTTCCTTCTGGACCTCCTTCTCTTTGTCCTTCAGTAGTGAGGGAGTGCATACTGAATGAAGTTTAGACATTCATAGCCAAGATCCATCAGACCATAAACACTCTAAAAATAGAAGTGAAGTTTTATATGTAAGAGTGTTTTCCCAGAGAATGGGGTTTGTAGCTTTTGTTTTCAGATTCTAAAAGAAACGGGTAAAGTAGTAAAAATCTTTTCTACACACCTCTGTCTCTTTCTCTCTGCCTTTTTTCTATGTCTATCTGTCTCTCTCTCTCTCTGCTTCTGCGTATCACTTTCTCTCTCATTGTCCCTGCTGCTCTCTGTATCTATCTCTCTCTGTCTCTCTCTCTCTCTTAATCTCTGCCTCTATCTCTTTTGTCTCCGTCTCTTTCTGTTTCTATTTTGCTATGTATGTCTCTCTCTCTCTCTTGCATGCTCTCTCTCTCTTCCTCTTGATTGTCTTCACCAGGTGTGACATGGAGAAAGGAACACAGGCCTTGGGGACAGCGCTGTCTCTTTAGATGTGATGAAATGTCCTCCTGATGGCCCTGGGCCCACAGCATGCCTAGCCACACGCAGGGGCAGCATTGTCCCCATCAATGCCTGTGCTGTCACAATGGATTTGGGCAAGGGCAGGGTGCTCTCTGGGGAGGGAACCTCACATGTGGGATGTCAGGGCTACAAAGGATTCTGGAACTCATTAATCTTCATTCATCAGCATGGAGTTAGGGAAACTGAGGCCTGTGTATGCAGCGGACATATTAACTACTTGGCAGGGCTGCCCCATCTGCCTGAACACCAGCTCTGAGAACATGAATCACCTCCCTTTTGGAGTCTGTCCCACCCCCATTTGTATCAGTTATGTTTCCATAACTCAACAAAGAGGACAACTCTATGTCGTCCTTGTTCCCAGCTGGAAGCAGGAGATTTTAATGTCACAAGCTGCTTTTAACATCGTCCTTCCAAACTCCAAAGCCCCCTGAGCTTTTTCTCCTGTGTCACCCTGTGGACAGTTGGTGGGAATGATCTGCCAGCACTTAAAAAAGAAGACAAAGAAGATATTGCTGCCCAAGAATCTGAGGCCCCTGGAATCTTAACAAGCATGCTCTGTTTCTTTTGATCTTCAAAAAGCCTTTATTAAGTCTCGCTGGGTTCATGTGGCCAAGCAGGCAGGTTGCAGCTCAATCAGCTTGTCAGCAACCATGTACTATGAGCCTACTGTGCAAAGCTGCAATGTGGGGGGTATGAGGGCTCAGGTGTGACCCACACCTCATGTCAGCACACCAAGGGTCTGTCTGTCCCTGTCAGGTTAGAGCAGTGGTGACATCAATGGTAGAAGAGGAAGGAAGGGTGACAGAGGTTCCACGTGTTGCAGTTCAACTCCCAACTCCACTGGCACCTGGTGACCTCAGCTCTCCGCTGCTGTTGTTGCTTTCTTTGGTCTCTGAGATGAGATGTGCTCTCGGGGCCCAGTAAGAATAGTGGCAGTGAGAACAGCAGCTCAGGCTGTGTGCTGGGGGCTCTGCTCAGCACTTCTCTCTTCACTCACTCTCACAGGGAGAAAAAGGAACATGTGGGCATCCTGGCTTCACATCCACAATCTTCCTTGCTGTGTGGCTCTGGTAGCATTATCTCTTCTTCAGTTCTGTCATGTAAAAATACAAATATTTTTAGTACTGTATTTATTTGTTTTGTTTTGTTTTTGTTTTTCGAGGTAGGGTCTCACTCTAGTCCAGGCTGACCTGGAATTCACTATGGAGTCTCAGGGTGGCCTCGAACTCACAGAAATCCTCCTACCTCTGCCTCCCAAGTGCTGGGATTAAAGGCGTGCACCACTACACCCGGCTCCGTATTTATTTTTTAATATATTTTTATTTATTTGCTTATTTGAGAGAGAGAAAGAGGGAGGGGGAGAGAGAGAGATATAGATAATGGGCATGCCAGGGCCTCTAGCCACTACAAATGGACTCCAGACACATGTGCCCCCTTGTGCATCAGGGTTATGTGGGTCCTGAAGAATTGAACCAGGATCTTTTGGATCTATTCTTATGAGTCAAAAGTTATCTCAGGGCTGGAGAGATGGCTTAGTAGTTAAGGCATTTGCCTTCAAAGCCAAAGGATCTTGGTTTGATTCTCTAGGACCCATGCAAGCCAGATGCACAAGGTGGCATGTGCATCTGGAGTTCCTTTGCAGTGGCTGGAGGCCCTGGTGTGCCCATTTTCTCCCTCTCCCTATTTCTCACTCTTTCTCTGTCAAATAAATAAAAATAAATTTAAAAAGTATTTTTAAGGGAACTAAATAAGTATGAATTAACTCTTCAATATAAGCTACAAAATAATAGGTAGTTGTGTATTACAGTGACACCAGAAAGAAACACTATCATATGAGGTTCTTTACTTCTAGAATATTCACTTATTTTCAAGTGTTCGTGACAGACAAAACTCTCTTCCTGGATAAAGCTGCTATGAAAAGCCTCCATTTGGAAAGATAGATTTTTTTTTCCCAATTAGGAAATCTAAGTACTTTGACCCATTTTATTCATTGCAAGAGTGGGAATAAACAGTTTTAAGTATGTCCAATACTCAAAAAGTGCAAATGCTGCTTTGCATATAATGAGTCATAGGCAGATTGTGTATTGGCTTTAAGGCTTTTATTACAAAACTAACAGAGAGACCCAATATGGGAGGGTTGAGAAATGGCCATTGTCTATATGCCTTGTGTTTTAGGTCAATAATGAAATTCTATCTAGGATGCAAATGGATCAAGACTACTTAATTGTACCTACACTAGCCAGTAAACCACAGAATAAGAGACTGTATATCACATATGTGCAAACTTGCTTTTGCACAGGGCAAGGGTGGGAAGTGGGTTGTGAAGAGGGAGGCCTCGATAGAAAAGTTTATGAGCCTGTGTCTCCTCAGCGAAGACTTACTTTGCATCTTGCTGTCATTAAAGGCAGTTCATGAAATTTCAGTCACTTAAGTACACTCACTAAGCAACATGCATCCTTTGATATCTCTTGGTTTTCATTTGCCCAGTTATCCTTCAACATCACAGCAGCCCCATGGTACCCAGCAGTGCCTTGATCACATCATAATTTGTCCCACCTGCAGGAGACCTGAGAATGCTTCTCTCAGTGCATTTGAATCATCGTCTCAATGTAGTCTTTTCTGTTGTGTCCTTATTCCTGATGTAAACATGTGCAGGGCTTCTTGGCTGGGGTAGGAAGCATGGGGATATGGATTTCACTGGTTATTCTTGGAATTCTTTTTACAATAAATCAATGTTTATAATCTTCCAATCCATCAACTTTTTACATGTGTGCTTTTTTCCAGTTAGGATTTCTCAGACCTATTGAGGATAGGGGGAGGGAAAACATGATTGGTATTGTAGGTCACCCAAAGCACTAGGTGTTGTCATTACCATTTTCTAAAGACAGTAACTACTTTTAAAAACAATAGAAAAACAAAAGAATGTGAGGAAGTGATTGGGATGCAAATGCAGTTGCTATTTTAAGTGTTTATATAAAACATATGTGTTCTAGAAAGAACTTGGTAAAGAATGTAAAAAAAAAAGTCATTCATTACATAATTGAGAATTCATAGCAATGTTAAAATTCAAACCAGAGCTAGGTGCGGTGGTGCTCCTCTTTAATCCAAGCTACTGGTAGGTAGAGATAAGAAGATAGTTATGAGTTTGAGGTGAGCTGAATAATTTCCAGGTCAACCAGGTTAAAATGAGACCCTACCTCAGGAGAAAAAAAAAATCTCAAATTATGCCAGCATGGAGGCAATATCCAGAGATTATGTTTCTTAAATTCTCAGTTGAAGTTTATCAAGAACAATGTTGCCTCCAAAACATAAGCTATTGCCAAGGCCCTTGGTTTCCCGTGAGAAAGAGATGGTAAGACCCTATTGCTAAAGACTTCACATGCCTGAGCAGCAAAGTCACTGAGAAATCAAGCTGGTGCTGAGCAGAAAACCTTCTCCCTGTAGCCCCGTCAACTGAAATCTGGAAAACGCTGCACTGTATGCAGCCTTGTGGGAGACAGAAGTCACCAGCTGTGAAAACAATGGACACTGGAAGCCTCAAGTTTGGCCACACAGGCCAAATGACTGAATGAGTGAAGTATGAAATTAAAAGCTGAATAAAAAGTATCAGAGGTGCCTGGCATATGGTGCATCCCTTTAATCCCAGGACTAAAAAGGCTAAGATAGGAGGATCTTTGTGAGTTCAAGGCCACCTTGAGACTATATAGTGAATTCCAGGTCAGACTGGGCTAGAACAAGACTCTTACCTCACCCCCCTCCAAAAAAAAAAAAAAAAAAAAAAAACCTTACCAGAATCTATGGGGTCAATTACAGAACTCCAAAGTGTAAATCTTGTTATTCCATATCCTGGTGCTATTCCTTTCCACCCACCTTCCTCAGAGTTATACTTCTGCTTTCATACTTTTTTAGCTTATACACATCTAATATTGAAATATGACAGTAAATATATGATATTTTTCTGAATCACGGTTTATTTTGCTTAATAATGTACAGTACACACATAATTTTTGTAAGGTATTTGTTCATAGGAAGTCTTTAAAGTGTAACATAATATATCAAACCCAATCTAATTTGAGAATCAATAAACACTATAGACTTCATTTTAGTACCAAATTTTACTGTAGTTAATATTCATCTGATTTTATATCACTATATTTTCTCCATAAGTTTATTTCATTTCCATTGTCCTCCAGATGACTAAAATACCTGCAAGCATGCAGACAAATGATTTTTTAAGATGAAAATGAGAATTAATTTCATTTTAATTACCTTTCCCTGCATGGGAGTATTGTATGATGTGTGAAGGTGTGTATCTGGGTTCATATATGTGGGGACACAGGTATATGGTCATGCACATGGATCATAGAGGTCAATGTTGAATAGTTTCCCCACTCACTTTGCATGCTGTGTTTTGAGACAGGTATCTGACTGTGCCTCTAGCTCAGTGATTTGGCTAGATGAGCTAGCCACCAGGCTGCTTGGATTATCTACTGCTAGCACCCCAATGCCAGGGTTAAAGGCCTGTGCCATTCTACCTGGCTTTTGTGTGAGTGCTGGGAATCTGAACTCATGTCCTTATGTTTGTGAGGCCAAGCCTTTACCAGCCAATCCATCTCTCTCACTGGCCCCTATCATGATTCTTTACAAGGAAGTATATGCTTAGTGTTGTATTTAGAAGGAAATTATGATTTTTCTTTAGCTTTCTGGAACAAGTACAGAAATATCTCAATGCAAAGGTAATGTTTACCCTGAATTATTATGTATACATTGTGTGACATATGCAGCAATTAAGTGCCCTTAAGAGAGAGAGAGAGGCAGGTAGAGTGAGAAAAAGTGGGCATGCCAGCGCCTTCAACCACTGCAAGCTAAGTCCAGACACATCTTGTACTATCTTGTGCAGCTGGGTTACATGGGTCATGGGGAGTTGAACTTGGTCCTTTTGCTTTGAAGTCAAGTGCCTTAACTACTAAGCCAGATCTCCATCCCTACATTGATTTTTTAAGTGCTTCATTTTATTTTATTTTACATATTTATTTAAGAGAGAGAGACACACAGACAGACAGACAGACAGAATGGGCATGCAAGGGCCTCCAGCCACTGCAAACAAACACCAGATACATGTGCCACTTTGTGCAACTGGCTTACGTGGGTCCTTGGGTAAATCAAACATGGATCCTTTGGCTTTGAAGACAAGTACCTTAAACATTAAGCAATTTCTCTAGCTCTCCCCTCAATTTTTATCAGTATATTTTCATCAGTTTATTTCATCATGTTACTATCCAGACCCACAAAGCCTGCAAGCATCTGAAATTCAAAATAATAATGTTGTAAGCTAATAAAAAGCATTTCATCTTAACTTATTTTGTGTTTGCCTGTGTGTGGATGGTGTGACTGTGTTCACGTTCCCATGATTCGAATCATGGATATGAAGATGCACCTGCATGTCAACATGAACAACTTATTCAACTGCTTCCAAATTTACATTTAAGAAATATTTGTGTGTCTATGCATGTGTGTGTATTAATCGCGACAGTTTCACCTGCACATGAAGGAATGCACATGTCAGTGGTTCAGTGCTCTCATTCGTTTATTCATTTCTGTAAACACTGTGACAACAATGCATACCTACCCCAAGGGAACCTATATTTCATACTACATATTTGACAGTTGTATGCAATGTAATAGTAATTATTTCCCAAAAGTGTAAGTGAATCATGATAACAAAACATATAAAAATGCCTCAATATTTTGCTATACCGAGCGCTATCATTCAGGTTTGATTATTTAGGACTATAAGTCTTTCACAGAATGTTACATTGACAGTTTGCTCAACACTGTGACATGATTTTATTGTTTATTACAGATTACATTGATCTGATTCACAAAGTCACAGTGGAAGGGTGTGGTGACACTCACTACTAATCTCAGCACTCAGGAAAAAGAGGTAGGAGGTTTGCTGTGACTCTGAGGCCACCCTGAGACTAGATAGGAATTCCAAGTCAGCCTGGGCTGGAGCATGACACTACCTCAAAAAACAAAACCAGGGGTACTTCCGGCCAAGATGGTGACCACCTAACTGCATTGCACATCCCGGGAAAGAAAGGCAAGATATTAAGGGTTCATTGGGTCTTTTAGTGGAGAGCAATCTCCAGTAGATTGCCAGTGGGAGGGCACAGCAGGAAAAAACAGGGAATCGCTGATTCCCCTGCAGGCGTGTAGTCCACCCCTCCCCCAAAGCAGCTGCAGTACCCACAGTCCCAGCTTCAGAAAACTCCCATCCTTACTGTAGGAAAAGGGTCCCAGGCCAACATACTGCCACTTGCCTCACTGCACAGGGGCGATCACCCTGCTACCTCTGCCCATGAGTGACATTGGCCAGGCTACAACTGCTGGCCCATTGGAGCTCAGGCTACACTGATCAATTTGCCTACCAAATGGCACCTCCACTCAGATCCCCACTTGTGGAATTTTAGCCGGCTATGCCCACTTTCCCACTTACTGCTACGGCTGCCACACATTCACACACGAAACCAGGCCCATTGCAACTTCTAAAGTGAGCTCAGACTGTGTCTGTCGCTTACAGTAGCTTAGGTGCTTTCCCCTCCCTGTCTGCTCCACCAGCTGACAGCCATTGTCCTGTTGCAGGGGAGCACAGACTGCTTTCAGGTCCCAGTGTTCAGCCACGCCAGAGCTGGGCTGCTTCAGTGCTTGGTGCTTCAGTGTCCCTCATAGCTTGAGTGCAGGCAGCTTTGGCACATTATACTGTGAGAGCTCAGGCAACTTTGATGCCCCAGCCAGGCAGGAGCTCAGGTGGCCTTGGCAAGTGAGAGCCAAAGCCCAGCCAGATTGGCAACTGCCTCAGGCTGCTTCAGATTCCCATTGAGCTTGATCCCAGGCTGATCCACCCACCTATATGCCCATACACGGTCATGGGACTGACCAAGAAAGGCCCATCAAGATACAAGAAGCTAACAGAACTCCAAACAGACAGGACCAAAGGAGAAACTCTCTAACACATACTGCCATTAAGACTATAAACATGGACACCAAAGAGAAAATCCTAAAAGCAGCTAGGGAAAAACAGCACACCACTTTTAAAGGTAACCCCATCAGAATTACTCCAGACTTCTCAATGGGAACCCTGAAAGCTAGAAGGGAATGGAATGAAACACTGAAAAGTCTAAGAACCTATGGCTTCCAACCTAAACTACCCTACCCAGCAAAAGTATCCCTCATAAAAGATGGTGAAAGAAAAACTTTCCATGACAAAACCAAACCTACAGAGAGTATTTCAGGAAATTCTCTACATAGAAGAAACAAGCAATCAACCTCAAATGCCTACAAGAAACAGATCACAAAAACCAAACTCAGAGAAATCACAAAAAAACTTCAAAGTCCAAGAAAACACCAAACTACATACACCATCACAATATGGCAGGGATCAATTCAAATCTCACAGTCATTACCCTCAATATTAATGGCCTCAATTCACACATCAAGACACACAAGCTAACAGGATGGATGAGAAAATTAGACCCCTCAATCTGTTGTCTTCAAGAAACCCACATCACCACGAGAGAGAGGCACACCTTCAGGGTGAAAGGGTGGAAAACAATATTCCAAGCAAATGGGTATAAGAAAGAAGCAGGTGTAGCTATATTAATATCAGATAAAATAGACTTCAAACCAAAAATAATCAAAAAAGACAAAGAAGGCCACTTCCTACTTATCAAGGGAACGATCCATCAAGAGGATATTACAATCATACATCTGTATGCACCAAACACAGGGGCACCACAGTTCATAAAACAAAACCTACTTGACAATAAAACAGAAATAACCACAAACACCATCATAGTGGGGGACTTCAATACACCATTATCAGTAATGGACAGATCATCCAAACAGAAACTTAACAGGGAAGTAAGAGAGCACAACAAAACCATAGATCACTTAGACCTAACGGACATCTACAGAACTTTCCATCCCAACTCCACAGACTACACATTCTTCTCATCAGCCCATGCAACATTCTCTAAAATAGGCCATATACTGGGTCACAAAGCCTGCCTCCACATATTTATGAAGACTGACATTATTCCCTGCATGATATCAGATGACAATGCTATGTTGATAGAAATTAACAACAAAAGACCCACCAAGAATCCCAACGGCACCTGGAAACAGAACAGCACACTTTTAAACAATAAATGGATAGTGGATGAAATAAAAAAGGAAATTGCAAAATTTCCAGAATTGAATGACAATGAGAACACATCATACCAAAACTTATTGGACACAATGAAGGTGGTCCTCAGGGAAAAATTCTTAGCATTCAATGCCTTCATAACAAACACAGAGAGATCCCAAATCAATAACCTAACAATCCACCTAAAGGCACTGGAAAAGCAAGAACAATCCAACCCAAAGAGCTCCAGAAGGAAAGAAATAATTAAAATCTGAGTAGAAATTAATGAATTGGAAACTAGGAAAACAATTAAGACAATTGACAAAACAAAGAGCTGGTTCTTTGAAAAAACAAACAAGATTGACAAACCCCTGGCCAATTTGATCAAGCTGAAAGAAAGAGATGATTCAAATTAACACAATTCAAAACTAAAAAGGGGAGATCACAACAGACATAAGTGAAATTGAGAGAATCATCAGGACTTATTTCAAAAACCTCTAAGCCCAAAAAATTAGATAATGTGAAGCAGAAGGATAAATTCCTGGATGCATACCATCTATCAAAGCTAAACTCAGATAAGATTAATCTCCTAAACAAAGTCATTAAACCCATTGAGATTGAAAAAGTAATAAGAAACCTCCCAAAAAAGAAGAGTCCAGGACCAGATGGCTTCTCAGCTGAATTCTATCAAACCTTCATGGAAGAACTCAAACCAATCTTCCTCAAACTGTGCCACACAATTGGTGAACAGGGAAAGCTACCCAACTCCTTTGATGAGGCTAGCATCAGCCTAATTCCAAAACCAGGCAGAGATGACACAAGAAAAGAAAATTACCGGCCTATTTCCCTGATGAATTTAGATGCAAAGATCCTAAACAAAATCCTCACAAACCGAATCCAACAACACATCAAAAGCATTATCCACCTTGACCAGGTGGGATTCATCCCAGGAACATAGTGGTGGTTCAACATATGGAAATCTGTCAATGTAATATACCACATAAACAAGGTTAAACATAAAAACCATATGATTATTTCGATAGATGCAGAAAAGGCCTTTGACAACATACAACATCACTTGATCAAAACATTGGAGAAAATTGGCATGGTTGGTTCATATCTTAACCTAATAAAGGCAATATACAAAGCTCTGAAGGCCCAAGTAATACTTAATGGAGAGAGACTGGAGTAATTCCCATTAAGATCCCATTAAGATCAGGAACAAGACAGGGTTGTCCACTCTCACCTCTGCTTTTCAATATAGTACTGGACGTCCTAGCTCAAGCAATAAGACAGGAGAAGGAAATAAAATGGATACAATTTGGAAAGGAAGAACTTAAGTGAGCTTTATTCGCTGATGACATGACTGTATATGTAAGAGACCGGAGTGACTCCATCCCAAAACTCCTGAAGGTGACTAACTCCTGTAGCAAAGTAGCAGGATACAAAATCAATGCACAAAAATCAGTATCCTTTCTATTTGCAAATGACAAAGATACAGAGAAAGAAATAAGGGACATAGTCCCATTTTCAATAGCAAGAAACAAAAAGTAAAATACCTTGGAATAATGTTAACCAAGGAAGTGAAAGATCTATATGACGAAAATATAAAAACACTCAAAAAAGAAATTGAGGAGGACTTGAGAAAATGGAAAGACCTTCCATGCTCCTGGATAGGCAGAATTAACATTGTGAAGATGACAATCCTACCAAAGGCAATATACAGATTTAATGCAATTCCAATTAAAATTCCTACAGTGTTCTTCACAGAGATAGAAAAAATGATCTCAAATATCATATGGAAAGGAAGAAGGCCTCACTCATCCAAACATATCCTCAGCAAAAGAAATACCTTTGGAGGCATCATCATAAATGATCTAAAGCTATATTACAAAGCCATAGTAATAAAAGCAGCATGGTACTTGCATAAAAACAGGAGTATAGACCAATGGAATAGACTTGAGGCCCCAAACTCTGGGTCAAACAACTAAAGCTACTTGATATTTGATGAAGGCCTGAACAATATAGGCTGGAAAAAAGACTGCATCTTCAAGAAATGGAGCTGGAAAAACTGGATAACCATATGTAAGAAACAGAAACTTGACCCATACATTTCACCATGCACTACACTCAAGTCCAAGTGGATCAAAGACCTCAAAATAAGGCCAGAAACTCGAATACTACTGGAAGAAAATATAGGAAGTACTTTCCATGATATAGGAATGGAAAAAGACTTCCTGAACAAAACCCCAGTAGCTCACGAACTTAAACCATCACTCAACCAGTGGGATCACATGAAGCTGAAGAGTTTCTTTATAGACAAGCATACAATAAGCAAAGCCAATAGATTACCCACAGAATGGGAGAAAATATTTGTGGGTTATACAACTGATAGAGGCCTATTCTCTAGAATATACAAAGAACTCAAAAATCTAAATAGTAAGAAGTGAAACACCCCACTCACAAAATGGGGCAAAGAGCTGAACAGGCGGTTCACAGAGGAAGAAATACAAATGGCAAACATACACTTAAGAAAGTGTTCATCATCCCTAATCATCAGAGAAATGCAAATTAAAACAACTGTGAGATTCCACCTTACCCCAATAAGGATAGCAAACATCAAAAAATCAAATAAAATTAAATGCTGGCAAGGATGTGGAGAAGTTGGAACACTCATCCACTGTTGGTGGGAATGTAGCATGTTACAACCACTTTGGAAAGCAATATGGAGACTTCTGAAAAAGCTGAGTATAGAGATACCAACAGACCCAGTTATTCGCTTATTGGGCATCTACCCTAAAACCTTCAAACCACAGGCTAGAGAGATTTGCTCAACCATGTTTGTAGCAGCTCAGTTCGTTATAGCTAACAGCTGGAATCAACCCAGATTTCCATCACTAGAAGAATGGATAACTATGATGTGGTGTATCTACACAATGGAATTCTATACAGCAGTAAGAAAAAAATGACACAATGAAATTTGAGGAAAAGTGTTTGAACCTGGAACAGATCATTCTCAGTGAACTTACCCAATCACAGAAAAAAAAAAAAAATTGCCACATATCTCACTCATCTATAGCACCTAGTCTGAATCTACCCAAGATGCCTTACAGATTCAGCAAGCATCTTGTGGACTAGACAATAGGATGGGTGGGGAGGGAGGGAAGGGCAATGGAGGGTGTGGGAAACACAAATCTAGACCCAAACGGCAATGGTGCCATAAAACTCTACATCCTAAATGGCAGACCAAATGGCTGAACCTTCACCTGGCCCTTAGAGGGAACACCTGAGCCACAAGACACTGGAGAGGGTATGATGAAGACTGACCTTAATATTCTACAGCTTCTCTCTCTCTCTCTGCTCTCTAACTCTTTTATATTAGTTATCTTTTTCTTCCTTTTCTCAGTGGGCACTGACCTGTAACTCCCAGTACCAGCATGTGGCTATCATCCACAATGAGCTTTTGATCAGAGAGACTTACAAGGTTTCCTAATAGAAAGACAGATTTCTGTTGAAGTACTTGATGACCCACCAAAGGATAGTGGTAAGCCCCTACTGCTGAAGACACCTTATGTGGTTGACACATAAAATGGAATGGCATGGCTGGAAGCTGGAAGAGACTCAGTCCCCAGACAGTCAGCGCGTCTAGTGCCAGAAGGTGCTACATGGGCGACTGGGGGAAAATGACCAGCGGCGTGGCGGCTCAGGCTCTGTTGTCACTGTGGAGATGGAGGCCCAGGCCAGGACGGGCACCCATGGACCCGGGACCTGAGCCGACTCGGCAGCACTCGAGGCAGAAGGAGGCTGAGCTATGGACCATGTGGTGTCTGAGGCCACAGCCTTCAGGCGACAGCAGACGGACGGATGGACACAGGCTGGACCTGGCGGACCGTGGGCTCCTCACAGGTGCACCCAGCTC
>CM070791.1:8405791-8475791 GCA_036346955.1 Dipus sagitta | reverse complement strand
ACTGCCTTCCAGAATGAAAGTGGTCATAATATTAAGATTTGAACTTATTTTTAAATATATCTATACTACAAAGTCTGCTATAAGTGAAATCAGATAACTAAGCTGACAGGCCCATCCACTGAAAATGTTGGTTTATATCTTTCTTGTACACAGAAAAATTTTGAGTAAATTCTACTATAATAACAGTAATCTAAGGGTCCCTAATTACCATCTTAGGTATCATGCTTTAGTTATATGAGCAGGCCTTGAAATGCACATGTTAGTAATTATCACAATTCTAATTAAAATAGCAAATTCCATCCCCACATAAGTAGCAGGGGAATATTTTCTGAAACAAGCAAACACCTCAATCCTTCTCTTACCAGCCATTTGAATCACCTTAAACATTCAAGGCCAGGAACATTTACATAAATCAGACAAAGAAATCATACCCCTGATCATACATTATCACTATTAATGAAACTAGGCCTGTCACCATTGCACTTCTGAAAACCAGATGTACTCAAAGACATCATTAACAGATGTTAAAACTATTACCAGCATTACAGAAACTAATATCCTCTAAGCCCTACAAATTATCTAAAATTATTTGTGGCTGTGGAGGATTAAGTCAAACATAATCATGAAAAATCCCCCCCCCCTTTTTTTTTGAGGTAGGGCTTCACTCTAGCCCAGGCTGAGATGGAACTCACTATGTGGTCTCAGGGTGGCCTCCAACTCACGGTGATCCTCCTACCTCTGCCTCCCAAGTGCTCAGATTAAAGGCGTGCACAACCATGTCCTGCTTGAAAAATGAATAATGAATAATGAATAATAGCCATCATTATTTATGGCACATCAGTTATACTCTTTGACTTATTTATTTATATGAACAGCAGTAATATTTACTCTTACCATTAATTTCACCTTTACAATTGTATCTCCATCCCATATATGCAATAACTCAGAAATTATAGTAATCTCCTCATTAAGTTTATCAGTAGATATATTACAACCATTGAGAGGATGACAGAATAATCTCATAAAAGCACTATTAACTATTCTTATGTTAATAATTTTCCTTGTGTCTGTAGCACTCTGACTTCTCCAAGTCACTGACTGCACATTCATCAGGAAGAGGCACAGCCCTAGTTATTGCAGTCACAATGCAAGCTCCACTGAGGTCCATAAGACACAGCACAAACACCAGCTCTAATAATGTCCTAAAATGACATTCACCACCTTACATGAGCCTCTGCTTCTAGAAGCCTCGGCCTGGTCCTCATTTCCCAGGGCACCGACTGGACACAGAAGAACGCAGACCTGTGCTCGGCCCCCTCCGGGTCTGCAGAGAACTGGGGTCTTCGCCCAGTGATGGCCGTGGAGGTCTGGACGCCCGTGAACTGGACGCGGCGCCCCGAGCCGGTCCAGCCCTAGGGAGCTGCACGCACCTGGGAAAAGACCAAGGTCCGCAGTGTCCAGTCTCTGTCCATCCGTCCGTCTGGTGTCTCCTGAGGGCAAAGGCCATGGACATTGCAGGGGCTCCACTGCTCAGCCTCCTTCTGCATCCAGCGCTCAAGCTGGCTCAGGTTCAGGGACCAAGGGCGCCAGTCCTTCCCTGGGCTCCACAGAGACCTAAAAAGCCACAGCAACCACGCCTTCCCAGAACTGACCTCATAATGCACGCTGTAAGCTGTGCGCACGCGCGGCCCTCCTAATAGCCCCGCCCTCCAAATCCTGCCTCACAGACACCGCCCATCATCCCAGCATGCACAGGGCAGTTTTTTAAAACTTTTTTTTCTTTGAGAATGTTGAGAATGTTGGGGCTTGATTGATGGCTCAGCAATTAAATCACTTTCCTGTAAAGCTCAGTCACCCGAGTATGGTACCAACTTTACCAGCTCAACCCCCAGCAACCCCCAGCTTACCTGGAATTCACTATGTTGGCTCAGGGTGGCCTCAAATTCACGAAGGCTGTCCTATCTCTGCCATCTGTCTACTGAGATTAAAGGCATGCATCACCATGCCTGTCCTTAGCTTACAATTTTTAAATCATGACGTTTACATTGCATAGTACATTCAAGCAACGAGTGTAAAATATTTGTTATCTGTGGATATTTATTTTCCTCACACACTTTCATAGAAATGAAAACAGTGACAAATCAAAAGTGTATTCCTAAGTGTGTAGGTGAAATAGTTGTGATGCCTTTACCTGTCTTGGAAAACCACCAGGTCATCATCACTGAGCCTTCCTTCTGAAGTGTATGTTCTATTTCCTTGGTTGCCTAAATTATTCTGAGGAGAAAATTAATAATACATGTATTTTTCTGAAATCATCGGCTTAGTGATTCATAGATGAGTAGAAAATATTCCTTGAGGATTCTGGGAAGATGGCGACTGCCTAGCTGCGCTGCAAATCCCGGGGAAAGAAAGGCAAGATATTTAGGGTTCATTGGGGCTTTCAGGAGGGAAATTTGGGAGGGCACAGAGGCGGGGGAAACAGGGAATCACAGATCCCCTCACGGGCAGGTAGCCCACACCTCACCCCAAATAACCACTGTGTCCACAGCTCTGCAGCTGCCGCCGCCTGCGCTGCTGCTGCTGCTGCGTGCCAGCGCGCCCAATCCCTGTGTGTGGAAGCTTAGACCACTCCAGCACATGTGTCCACTCACCCACTTACTGAGCGAGCCCAGTCCCACAGCAACTGCCACACAAGCTCAGACTGTGTCTCCCGCTTGCGCCAGCTCAGGTGCCATCCCCTACCTGTCTGCCATGCCAGCCATCCACCATTGTCCTGTGGTAGGGGAGTGCAGACTGCTTCCAGGTCCCAGTGTTCCCAGGCAGAGTTCAGGCTGCTTCAGTGCTTGGTGCCTCAGTGCCACTCCTAGATCAAACACAGGCAGCTTTGGCACATTACCGCTTGACAACTCAGGCAACTTTGGTGCCCCTGCCAGGCAGTAGATAGACGGCTTTGGCAAGTCACAGCCAAAGCCCAGGCTGCTTGGCAACTGCCCCAAACTGCCTCAGATTCCCACTGTTCTTGAGCCCAGGCTGATACGCCCACCTACGTGCCCATACACTGTCATGGGCAGAAGACAGCACAAAAGAAAGAACATGAAAAATCAAATGCAAGAAAATTCAGTTAGATCACCCAGTCCTACAATGAATACATCTAACCAAAACATAGAAGAATCATTAGGACCAGAACACCAAATTGAAGCCATGAGCAATGCAACCCTGGACCAACCTACTGGTAGAACTTGCACGAAAGCAACAAAGGACCAATAATCGTGTGGATGCTACCCTCACTAAACTAGAACTAATAGCTAAGATATTGGAAGGAGTTCAAAGAGAGTTAAGAGAGTTGAGGGAGAGTGAAAAAAAAAAAAAAGAAGATCTTAAAAATCAGCTGTCCATGCTAAATGAAGACATAAAGAAATGGAAGGATGAACTCCAAGAATCATCAAGAAAATCAGAAAATGATGTGAACAGGGAGCTTGACAGAGGGAAAGAAATTATACATAGAAAAATAGTAGACAACGCAAACTTAATTGAACAAATCCAAAACTCACTAGAAGCTCTCAAGAATAGAGTCAGCCAAGTGGAGGATAGAAACTCTGATCTGTAAGACAAGGAAGAAGAAACAGTTAGAGAGTTCAAAAATTTCAGTAAGTTTAAAAGTTCCTGTGAACAGAACATGAGGGAATTGTGGGATACACTTAAACATCCTAATATCAGGATCATTGGAATACCGCTAAAGACAAACACCTCCTCAGGGTGAAAGGGAGGAAAACAGAATTTCAAGCAAATGGGAACAAGAAACAAGCAGGTGTAGCTATATTAATATCAGATAAAATAGACTTCAAACCAAAAATAATCAAAAAAGATGAAGGCCACTTCCTACTTATCAAGGGAATGATCCATCAAGAGGATATTACAATCATAAATCTGTATGCACCAAACACAGGGGCACCACAGTTCATAAAACAAAACCTACTTGACAATAAAACAGAAATAACCACCAACACCATCATAACTGGGGAGTTCAATACACCATTATCAGTAATAGACAGATCATCCAAACAGAAAATCAACAGGGAAGTAAAAGAGCTCAACAAAACCACAGATCACTTAGACCTAATGGATTACAGAACATTCCATCCCAAATCCACAGACTACACATTCTTCTCAGCAGCCCATGGAACATTCTCTAAAATAGACCATATACTGGGTCACAAAGACTGCCTCCACATATTTAGGAAGATTGACATAATTCCCTGCATGATATCAGATCACAATGCTACATTGCCAGAAATCAACAACAAAAGACCCACCAAGAATCCCAAGGCACCTGGAAACTGAACAGCACACTTTTAAACAATAAATGGATAGTGGATGAAATAAAAAATGAAATTGCAAAATTTTTGGAATTGAATGACAATGAGAACACATCGTACCAAAACTTATGGGACACAATGAAGGCAGTCCTCAGGGGAAAATTCATAGCACTCAATGCCTCCATAAAAAAGACAGAAAGGTCCCAAATCAATGACCTAACCAATCACCTAAAGGCACTGGAAAAACAAGAAAAATCCAACCAAAGGAGCTCCAGAAGGAAAGAAATAATTAATATCAGAGCAGAAATCAATGAATTGGAAACGAAGGAAACAATTAAGACAATTGACAAAACAAAGAGCTGGTTCTTTGAAAAAATAAACAAGATTGACAAACGCCTGGCCAATCTGATCAAGCAAAAAAAGGAGAAGCTTCAAATTAACAAAATTCAAAATAAAAAAGGAGAGATCACAACAGACAAAAGTGAAATTAGGAGAATCATCAGGACTTATTTCAAAAACCTCTACTCCACAAAACTGGATAATGTGGAGGAGATGGTTAAATTCTTGGATGCATGCCATCTACCAAAGCTAAACACAGAGCAGATTAATCACTTCAATCAACCCATCACACTCATGGAGATTGAAAAAGTAATTAAAAACCTCCCAAAAAAGAAGAGGCCAGGACCAGATGGCTTCTCAGCTGAATTCTATCAAACCTTCATGGAAGAACTCAAATCAATCTCCCTCAAACTGTGCCACACGATTGGTGAACAGGGAAAGCTACCCAACTCCTTTTATGAACCTAATTCCAAAACAAGGCAGAGATGCCACAATAAAAGAAAACAACCGGCCTATTTCCCTGATGAATTTAGATGCAAAGATCCTAAACAAAATCCTTGCAAACCGAATCCAACAACACATCAAAAAGCATTATCCACCTTGAGCAAGTGGGATTCATCCCAGGAACACAGGGGTGGTTCAACATACGGAAATCTGTCAATGTAATACACCACATAAACAAGGTTAAACATAAAAACCATATGATCATTTCCATAGATGCAGAAAAGGCCTTTGACAAGATTCAACATCACTTCATGTTCAAAACATTGGAGAGAATTGACATGGTTTGTTCATATCTTAACCTAATAAAGGCAATATACAAAGCTCCGAAGGCCCAAATAATACTTAATGGAGAGAGACTGGAGGAATTCCCATTAAGATCAGGAACAAGACAGGGTTGTCCACTCTCACCTCTGCTTTTCAATATAGTGCTGGAAGTCCTAGCTCAAGCAATAAGACAGGAGAAGGAAATAAAAAGGATACAATTTGGAAAGGAAGAAGTTAAGTTAGCTTTATTCGCTGATGACATGACTGTATATGTAAGAGACCCAAGAGACTCCATCGCAAAACTCCTGAAGGTGATTAGCTCCTATAGCAATATAGCAGGATACAAAATCAATGCACAAAAATCAGTAGCCTTCTTATATGCAAATGACAAAGATACAGAGAAAGAAATGAGGGACATAGTTCCATTTTCAATAGCAACAAGAAAAAATAAAATACCTTGGAATAATGTCAACCAAGGAAGTGAAAGATCTATACAATGAGAACATAAAAACACTCAAAAAAGAAATTAAGGAGGACTTAAGAAAATGGAAAGACCTCCCATGTTCCTGGATAGGCGGAATTAACATTGTGAAGATGACAATCCTACCAAAGGCAGTATACAGATCTAATGCAATTCCAATTAAAATCCTACACTGTCCTTCCCAGAGATAGAAAAAATGATCTCCAATTTCACATGGAAATGGAGAAGGCCTCGCATATACAAACATATCCTCAGCAAAAGAAATACCTCTGGAGGCATCACCATACCTGATCTAAAGCTATATTACAAAGCCATAGTAATAAAAACAGAATGGTACTGGCATAAAAACAGGAGTATAGACCAATGGAATAGACTTGAGGACCTGGACTTTGGGTCAAGCAGCTATAGCTACTTGATATTTGATAAAGGCGCAAACTATATAGGCTAGAAAAAAAGACAGCATCTTCAACAAATGGTGCTGGACAAACTGGATAACCATATGCAGTAAACTGAAACGTCACCCACACATTTTGCCATGCACTACACTCAAGTCCAAATGGATCAAAGACCTCAATATAAGACCAGAAACTCGAATACTACTGGAGGAGAACTGAGGAAGTACTTTCCATGATATAGGAATGGAGAAAGACTTCCTGAACAAAACCCCAGTAGCTGACGATCTTAAACCATCACTCAACCAATGGGATCACATGAAGCTGAAGAATTTCTTTACAGACAAGCATACAACAAGCAAAGCCAAGAGATTACCCACAGAATGGGAGAAAATATTGGCAGGATATCCAAGTGATAGAGGCCTAATCTCTAGAATCTACAAAGAACTAAAAAATCTAAACAGTAAGAAGTCAAACACCCCACTCACAAAATGGGGCAAAGAGCTGAACAGGCAGTTCACAGAGGAAGAAATACAAATGGAAAACGTGCACTTAAGAAAATGTTCATCGTCCCTAAGCATCAGAGAAATGCAAATTAAAACAATTATGAGATTCCACTTTACCCCAATAAGGATAGCAAACATCAAAAAAATCAAATAAAAATAAATGCTGGTGAGGATGTGGAGAAGTAGGAACACTCATCCACTGTTCGAGGGAATGTAGGATGGTACAACCACTTTGGAAAGCAATATGGAGACTTCTGAGAAAGCTGAGTATAGAGATACCAACAGACCCAGTTATTCCCCTACTGGGCATCTACCCTAAAACCTTCAAACCACAGGCTAGAGAGATTTGCTCAACCATGTTTGTAGCGGCTCAATTTGTAATAGCTAAAAGCTGGAATCAACCCAGATGTCCATCACTAGAAGAATGGATAACTAAGATGTGGTATATGTACACAATGGAATTCTATACAGCAGTAAGAAAAAAATGACACAATGAAATTTGAGGAAAAATGGTTGAACCTGGAACAGATCATTCTCAGTGAACTTACCCAATCACAGAAAAAAAATCACCACATAGTCTCACTCATCTACAGCACCTAACCTGAATCTACCCAAGATACCTTACATATCCAGCAAGCATCTTGTGGACTAGACACTAGGATGGAAGGGGAGGGCATCAAAGGGGTGGGAAACAAGTCTAGACCCAAATGGCAATGTTACCATAAAATTCTACTTACTAAAAGACAGACCAAATGGCTCATCCTTCATGAGGCCCTTACAGGGAACACCTGAACCACAAGACACTGGAGAGGGTAGGATCATGACTAACCTTAATCTTCTACATCTTCCCTCCCTCCTTCTCCCTCTCTCTTCTCTCTAACTCTTGTATATTAGTTATATTTTTCCTCATTTTCTTAGTGGGCACTGACCTGTAACTCCTAGTACCAGCATGGGGCTATCATCCACAATGAGGTTTTGATCAGAGAGACCTACAAGGTTTCCTAAAAGACAGACAGATTTCTGTCAGAGTACTTGATGACCCACCAAAGATTAGTGGTAAGACCCTACTGCTGAAGACACCTTATGCGGTTGACATGCAAAATGGAATGGCATGGCTGGAAGTTGGAAGAGAGTCAGTCCCCAGACAGTCAGTGCGTCTAGTGCCAGAAGGTGCTACATGGGCGACTGGGGGAGAATGACCAATATCTGTCCAAGCAACTCATGGTCTAACCTACTTAGCAGCAAATAACTTGTTGTGATGCCCACACAAGTGGAATAGTGGCACACAGCCATGGTGGGAAACCAGCTGCTCTTAATTTGGCTAACTGATCTCCTCAGTGGTACAGGACCCATAGCTGGATCTGGGAAACAAGTCAGAACCATATCCAAACATAAGCCCACTCGCCAATATTAAGCTACCATCAATAATGGCCTACAAGAGGGCCTACACCTATTAAATTCTCTATAAAAAAAGTAAGAGTTATCTCTTTTGTCCTGGTGCTAACTTACTCTCCATTGGAGAATCTGCTTCTCTTTTTCAGATAGATGTAGATCCTTAGGAGAGAGCTACCCCATCGTACCTCAAAAGGTCCCCGGCTGAAACTAAGAAAAATTGACGAAACAAGCAAGGGCGCTGTTTTCCTGATGAACCAGATACCAGCACAAGGGGGAAGATCAACACAGAGAAAAATCAACTCCTACCAAATCAGAGAGCCAGAGCCTCAGAGGCCCCCAACACCTCATCACTGAAGCAGACCAAAAATGAACCCAACATGGCTCAGGGAAATTTTGCGGAACAGGGGGCGGAAAGAATGTCAGAGCCACATGTTGGGTCATGATATACAGAGACATTTACCTTACCCATAACTGTGGGCTAACTCCACAATTCATGACCCATATACAAGGAGGGCCCATGGGGAGGGGGTAGGTCACGGATGAGCCTAATAATGGTACCAAACTGACTGTATTTGCTGAATACAAAACTAACTAATCAAGAAAAAAAAGAAGAAATGAAAAAAGAAAATATTACCTTGTGTTGTGTATAACATGAGGTTCTTCTAAAAATGGAAACAAAATGATTACATATGCAAAATCAAGTCCTTCTCTACAGCTGCATCTGGAAGTATTTTCATTACTTTTTCTTACATATGTTTACAGGATTCAGGTCATGCATTAAGGTCTTTGATCCATTTTAAATCTGTGATCTCCCTTGCTTGAGCCCGGGTTGCCCTGGCCAAATTTGAACATGCATTCCTTCTGAGCTTGCCTGACCATGCCTTGCCCCAGGCCTGGTCTGGTTTGCCATTCTCACCTCCCCTTGTCTCTCTTGGCCTTGCTGTCTTCCTTGCCTTGAATTGTACCTGGCTCTAAATCACAATCCATCATACATAACCTGACCCTGTTGCCTTCTGCCTGCTCTACCTTGCCTTGCTCATCATCTTCCCATCTGCCTAACCTGCCCTGGCATTCCACATTGCCTGTCCTGGCTTGACATCTGCCTGGCATTATTTTCTCCATTGCTGTGAATTCCACCTTGCCTGACCATGCCTTCCCCTGACCTCACCTGTCCCTCGTCTTCTCTTAACTAGCCTCCTTGCTTTCCCCCCGAACATACCTTGTGCCTGTCTCCACTCACCTGCCTGACTTCCACCTTGCCAGGCCTTGTGTTACCCCTTGCGTGGCCTGGCCTTCCATGAAGCCTTGCCTCACTGTCCTTCCCATCAATCCCTTTGCCTTACCCATTGCCTGCTCCTGCCTGACCTTGTCTTACCCTCTATCCTTCTCTGGACCTGGCTTCTTCCTGTCCTTCCCTGCTTTGACTTGCCCCTTGGTCTTACCTCTTACGTATCCTAGCTTTTCAACCCCCACCCACTCCAAACATGGCCTTGTATTCCCTTTGCCTTGGTAACCTACTGTTACTATACCCTTCTCCTGCATTTGACTGGCTCCTGTCCTGTCCTGTCTTGGCTTCCTTTCCCTTTTGCCTACCTGGCCTTGCTTTCCCCCTGCACTGACATTCATCCTGGGCTGACCTTGCCTTCCTCCCTTCCTTGCCTGGCCATGCCTTCCCCTTGCTTGGCCTTGTCTTGTCTTCCCCAGCCCTGGCCTGCCTTCTCCTCTTACTCTCCCTTGGGCCTGTGTTGCCTTACCCCTGCCTTCTGTCTGCACTTCATTCTCTTGGCCTTCCACATTGCATGGTCTCAGGACCTCTGTTTCTGTGCCTTTTCTCAAGTGTGGTCTTGTCTGGCCTTGTCTTCTCCTGAATGGATTTGCCTTCTGCCTTTCCTTTTGTTGCTAGCCTGCACTTCTGTCCCTTCATCTTTGTACTTGCCCATCCTTCTCCCTTGTCTGACCATATCTTCCTCCTGTCTTCTTCAGGCCTCCTTCCACCTTCCCTTGCCTTCCTTCTGGCTTGGCTTAGCCTTGGTTCCCCCGTCCTGGCCTGGATTCTCCTTTGTCTTCCTCTTGGCCTGACTTTTTCTGGCCCATGTTTTAGTTTTCTCCTTCCTTGTCTAGCTTTCTCCCTGCCTGTTTTTGTTTGGCCTTCTCTTCTCCCTTGCCATATCCAGCATTGCTTTCCCCCATTTTGTTGCATTTCACCTGTTCTGGTCTCACATTCTCAGGTCCTAGACTGACCTTGTTTTCACCCTTGCATGGCACTCCATATTTCCTGGCCTTTGCTTGCTGGAGCTTACCTGATATCCTTTGCTGTCCACCTTGCCTGGTCTCTCCTTTCCTTCCCGTGGCCTGGCCTGGCCTGGTGTTCACACGGACTGGGCCTGGCCTTGCCTGTTCCTTTGCTCCCTCTCTTGCCGGCCTTAGTTTGCCTTCCTTTTACCTGGTTTGGCCCATCCTTTTCCCTTGCCTGGTCTAGATTTATCTTCCCCTGTCCAGCTTCCCTCACCTTGGCCAGTTCTCACTTTTTGCTTTACCTGGTATTTGCCTGGTCTGCCTTCCTCTTTGCCTCACTTTCCTTCCCCTGCCTGGGCAAGCCTTCTTCCTTGACTTCTCCATGCCCCCCCCCCCCCCGTTTGCCATGACTGCCTTCAATCCTGCCTTTACTCTGGCTTTTCACCCTTTCACATGACCTTGACTTCTCTCTTGACTTCACACTTGCCCACCTTCCCTGGTCATTCACCCTTGTTTCTCTTGAGCTTGACCGGGTCTTGTCTTACCTTAGGCTTCAATAGTCATTGCCTTCTCCTTGGTCACATACCACCATGCCTAGCCTTGCCATTTCCCTGGTCTTCCTTACCATTGCCTGGCCTAGCCTTCTACCTTGGCTTCCCCAGGCTTTCCCCCTGTCTTACCTGGCTTTTCCTGCCTCAGGCATAGACCCTTCTTGTTTCCCCACTTGCTTTGCATTCCACCTTGCTTGACATTGCCTTTCTATCCTATTGACTGGACTGCCATTCCCCTTGCTTACTGTTGCCCTTCCCTCTTGCCGGTCCCCACCCCCTGGCCTTGCTTGACCATGTCTTCCCCCTGGCCTTCCTGACCTTTCCTTCCCTTAAGTAGTGTCGTCTTCCCACTTCCCATCACTGGTCTTTTCCTGCCCCTTGCCTTCTTCCTGGTCTGGCTTGGCATGACCTTCTTTTCCCCTGCATGTGGCCTGTCCTTGCTTTCTCCTAGCCTGGCCTGGACTTGCCTTCCATTTTTTCTTGCCTGATCTGGAATTTGGCCTGTTCTCTGTCTCCTTCCCCCTTGCTTGGCTTGCCTGTTGCCATGCCTTACCTTCTACCTGGCCCAACCTTATTTTCCACCATGACTGTATCAGGCTTCCAGCTTGCTCTGCCTTCCTTTTCCTATTGCTTGATCTGGCCTTCTTTCTCATTTTACTTTTCCAACCTGCCTTTAGCCACGACTGGTGTGCCTTCTCTTTTGCCTGGCTCTATCTTCTCTCTGACCTTGCACTCTTGTTCTTCCCATGTTTGCTACGGCCTTTGACGCCCATTATCTAGCTGTGCCTTCACATTTCCCTGCTCCTGTCCTTGTGTTCTCCCTTGTCCTCTTCCTTGCCTTCCCATATCTGTGTCCTGGTCTGGCCTTGCCACTCTAGAAAAGCTTTACTGTACACATCTTGCCTCCTTTCACCTGGCCATGCCTTCTACCTGTTTTTGCCTGCCTTTCCTTTCCCATGGCCTTGCATACTTACCCCTGTCTAATGACTTTGCATCTTTCTACATGGTGTAGTTCTCTTAACTATTTTTTTGAGATAGGGTGTCACTGTAGTCCAGGCTGTCCTAAAACTCACTCTATCACCTTGGATGGGCTCAAACAGAGATTCTCTTGCCACTGCCTCCATAGTACTGGGTTTGAAGGTGTGAGCCTGCTGCTTCACTAATAACAATACTATCCCCTTCTTTCTAGGATATGAGTTACTTCTCTTGCTTAAAGCTGTGGGACACTCTGCACCTGACATTTCAGAGGCTGTCTTTGCAAGTGGATGGAATGATTGGGAACAAAGAGGGGAGTGGCTGAGGGTCATTTCCACATGAGATTTCATATGGGCACAGTAAAGAAAGGAAGGGCCTCCTCATACTCTGCACTTCAGAAGATCCTGTCTCCAGCAACAGAAGGAGCATCTCCTGTGCTTCCCAACTCTCTAGGACATTGGGAAGTCTGGGTGGGGAGCCCAACCTTGCATAGATAAGGAGACTGAGATAGACATGGGCCTAGCATCATCCCTCAAGAGAAGCCAGAATGACACTTGTGAATGTGAGCTAAGGATAATTTAGTTGCATCTTGCAGGTAAGTTCCCTGGATGAAGATGATGTCTTCTGCTGGTGAAGCCACACTCCACTCCTGTTATCTGTCTTCCAGCACCTTCCCACTGTATGTAATGGTGAAGATGTGGGTTTTTATTTTGGGTTTCTGAGAGAGTGTTTTGAGGTTTACCAGGCAATTGTTACTTTTATATACTTGATCAAAGAATGGTCATACTCTGTTGGAGAAGGAAGGTCCTCCTGCCAGAGGAAGACCATACTGAAGCTTATGGCTTCAGGAAAGGAGCTCATTGTGTTAGGCAAGGGGACAGTGGGACATCTGTCTATCCCATCAGTTAGGCTAAACTACCTTGTCAATTAATGGGGTGATAAATGCCTCAGATCATTTTATGTTCACATTGTTTTTATCAACCCACACTCTGTGTTTCCCCTGAACTCACATTTCCCATGTTTCCTCTCCAGTGCTTGGATTGCAGACATGGCCACAAGTGAACATCATCTTCCATGTTCAGTGGTCATAGCTTCTCTTTCTCTGAATGCTGTTGGCCCTTGCCCATTACTTGTACTTGCTTGGATTTGTCTTGGTTATTCATGCTTGTTCTTTGTAGATATTAATTAATTATTGGGTTGCTGATGACTTCTCCAAGGATGTTGAGGAAGATTTATTTTGAGAATAGTGGTGTATACAACTTCCAAAATCACTATTGCTTTGTAATGATCTTGGATGAATGGGAGATCAATTCTACTTGCCACTTTAGAGGTGTCTGTTCCTTATTGCTTTTTTTTAATTGCCTACCCCGATTTTGCTTTACTCACTGCCTTCCTTTGGCCTGTCTAGGCATGACCTTACTCCAGTGCTCGCATGGCCATGCTGTTCCCTAACCTTGATCCCCTCATATTTCACCTAGCCTTGTCTTCCTCTAGGTCTGCATTTCCTCCTCCCTTGCCTTCCTCCTGGCTTTGTCTTCACTTACATGGGATAGCCTCCCACCTTGTGTGGCCTTGACCCCTCCCTTGTCTTTCTGCTGAAACTGAGCTTCAGATTCCATCCGGATATTCATGTGTGCTGGAGAATTGAACGTAAGCAGGTTTTGTAAGCAAGTGCATGTAATTTCCCCAGACTCTGTTTGTTTTAAGCAGGATCTTAATATGTAGGTCAAGTTGACATGTAACTCTTCATGTATGCTAGACTAGCCTTAGAGCTGTGGGAATATTCACAGCCCATGCTCCTGTGTCATGGGTTTACCAGCTTGGTCTAACATGCCCCATTTACTCTCTCTTTTGGTTCTTTGTGTGTAAGAATATAAACTTGACATTGCCACTTGATGTTAAATTATTTTGATATCTTCTCTGTGTCTTGGAGGTGTGTAGCAATGCCTCTCATCATTTTTGGTTGTGACACCTTGCTGGGGCAGTGAATGGATGGTGCAATGTAAGAGGTCAGGATAATACTAATTTTATCCTATTCTGTGCAGGACAATCAAGATCAAAGTATTATGGAGGCCTAAATACCAGCACTAATGTGACTGAGAAGGGCCAATAGAAATTTTAAAAGCAGCTTATGTAAGTTGGTAAAAAATTATATATATATATATATGCATATGCATATATGTGTGTGTGTATATATATGCATACACAGAAATACATGTACTACTGAAAATATGCACCCAATGCATGTACACACACACAAACACACATATTCTCTCTCTTTCTCTCTCTCAAGCTCATGTCACACAAACAAATTCCTCTTTCTCTTGGTCCTCCTGTGGCACCTGTTCCACCTTGTCCTGTTTCTCTTCCTCCCCTCCTTCTTTCTGTTCCATCTCCTGATACTTCATCTTTTCGTTCTTATCATATTTCTTCACTTCTTGTTCTTCCTCCATCCTTTTTCCTTCCTCTGCTGATGCTGCTGACCTGTGTCCATCTGTCCCCTTTTTCAGCAGCAGTCCTATCCCCAACACTGCCACACCCATATTTCTACTCAGTATCTCCTGGGAAGTATATCATCATCCTGTCTTTTCTCCCCTCTCTCAGCCTGCCCTTCCTTCATGACTTCCTCTTGGGTCCACATTGCCTTTGATTCTAGTACAATGACACCTGCAGCCAGCACTCATTTACTTATTCTGAGTTCTCAGTGGCCCCACCCTTGTAATAATGGTTTGCAAATCTTTTTCTAATGTTTTATTTTCATTTTTTTACTAGTTATGTATATTGTGTGCATACAGCCATGATCATACCATTGTTAGCATTGTCCCTGTTGTCCCCCCATGCAGACTGTGGGGTTTCATTGTGGGGTGACCATCAATTATGGGGGGAGGCAATCAATGTCGATGTGCATAGTGACCCAACTTATGGCTCTAACAATCTTTCCGTCCACTCTTCCGTGACTTTCCCTGAGCCATGTTGGGTTCACTTTAGGTCTATTTCACTGACAGGAGGTCTTTGGAGTTTTGTGTCTCTGGATATATGATTTAGTAGGAGTTTATTGTTCTCTGTGTCTGTCTCCTTCACCCTTGTGCTGATACCAGGTTTGCCAAGAAAGCATCTCTTGGTTATTACCCCACTAACTCTATGGCTTCAGCTGGTGCCATGGTGGGGTGTGAGGGGCTGATTCTCTCCTCAGGTTCTGCGTCCATCTGAAAAAGAGAAGCGAATTCTCCAATGGGGTGTGAGGTCAGTGCAAGATACATGAATACCCATTATTATTTTAGAGAGAATTTAATAGGTATAGGCCATCTCATGGCCCACTATTGGTGGGAGCTTGATGTTGGAGTGCAGACTCGCTTTTGGGTATGGTTCTGACTTGTTTCCCCACTCCAGGCATGGGTTCTGTTCCACTGATCAGGTCCATTAGACAAGTCTAGATCAGTTGATAACCCACCATGGCTGTGTGCCACTACTGCACTTGTATGAGCATGTCAGGTTTATTGCTGTTGAGTAGCTTAGATCCTGAGTTGCTTAGACAGATGTTGGTCATTTTCCCCCAGTCACTCATGTAACACCTCCTGGCACTAGACAAGCTAACTGTCTGAGGATTGACTCTCTTCCAGTTTCTATCCAGGTCACTCCACGTTCCATCCCAATAGCATATGGTGTCTTTGGAAGTAGGGTTTTACCATTAACCTTGGGTGGGTCATCAAGTACTCTGACAGAATTCTGTCTTCTTTTGGGAAACCTTGTAGGTCTCTCTGATCAACAGCTCATTGTGGATGTTACCTACATGCTGGCACTAGGAGTTACAGATCATTGCCAAAGGAGAAGAAGGAAGAAAAATATAGGTAGTATAAAAGAGACAGAGAGAAAAGAGAGAGAGAAACAGGAGAGGATTGAGGATAGTCTCTATAATGCACTCTCTAGGCCCCTGTGAATCAGGTATTCTCTCTAAGCACCTGATGAAGGTTTGACTTTTTAGCATGTCTATCAGGATGTAGGATTTTATGGTACCATTGCCATTTGGGTCCAGTTTTTTGTACCCCCGCACCTTTGCCCTCCTGTCCTGCCCCACTATCACTATAGTCCAGTCCTCAAGATGTTTATTAGATATGCCAGCTTCATGGGCAGATTCCTATTAGGATCCACAGATGAGTGAGACCATGCGATGATTATCTTTCTGTGATAGGGTGAGTTCACTGAGAATGTTACAAGTTTGACCATTTTTCCCTCAAATTTCATTGTGTCATTTTTCTTTACTGCTGTATAGAATTCCATTGTGTAGATTTACCACATCTTAGTTATCCATTCGTCTAATGATGGACATCTGGGTTGATTCCAGCTCTTAGCTATTATAAATGAGCAGCTATAAACATGGTTGAGCAAATATTTCTGAGCTGAGGTTTGGAGCTTTTACGGTAAATGCCATGTAAGGGAATAACTGGGTCTGTTGGTACCTCTCTAGTAATCGTTTTTAGGGGTCTCCATACTGCTTTCCATAGCGGTTGTACAAGCTTACATTCCCACCACCAATGTGTGAGGATTCCTATTTCTCCACAACCTCGTCAGCATTTGTTGTCATTAGATTTTTAATGTCTGCTATCCTTATAGGGTAAGGTGGGATCTCATACTTGTTTTAATTTGCATTTCCATGATGATTAGGGATGTTGATCATTTTCTTAAGTGTGTGCTTGTCATTTGTATTTCTTCTTCTGAGAACTCCCTGTGGAGGTCTCTGCCCAATTTTTTGAGTAGATTGTTTGACTTTTTATTGTTTAGATTTTTGAGTTCTTTGTAGATTCTAGAAACTAGGCCTCTGTCTGATGTGTATCCAGCATAGATTTTCTCCCATTCTATGGGAAATCTATTGGCTCTGTTTATTGTTTGTTTGTCTGCAAAAAAGCTTTTCAGCTTCTTGAGATCCCAATGGTGGAGTAATTGTATAGCTTCCTGAGCTACTGGGGTTTTGTTAAAGAAGCCTTTTCCCATTCATGGAAAGTTCCTCCTATTTTTTCTTCCAGTAGTAGTAGAGTTTCTGGTTTTATATTGAGGCCTTTGATCCATTTGGACTTGATTTTTGTGCATGGTGAAATGTATGGATGAAGTTTCATTTTTCTGCATATGGTTATCCAGTTTATCCAACACCATTTCTTGAAGATGCTATCTTATTTTTCCCAGTCCACATTGTTAAGGCCTTTGTCAAATATCAAGTAAGTGTAATTACTTGACCCAAAGCCCAGGTCCTCAATTCTGTTGCATTGGTCTATGTTCCTGTTTTTATGCCAGTACCACGTTGTTTTTATTACTATGGCTTCACAGTATAGCTTTAGATCAGGTATGGTGATGCCTCCAGAGGTCTTTAGTTTGCTGAGGATATGCTTGGATATCCAAGGCCTTCTGCCTTTTCATATGAATGTTGAGATAATTTTTTCTATCTCTGTGAAGAAAGAAGTTGGGATTTGTATTAGTAATGCATTGAATCTATATATGGCTTTTGGTAAGATTGCCATTTTCACAATGTTACTTCTGCCTATCCAGGAGCAATGGAGGCCTTTCCATTATCTCCAGTCCTCCTCAATATCTTTCTTGAGTGTTCTTATGTTTTCATTATAAAGGTCTTTTACCTCCTTGGTTAATGTTATTCCATGATATTTTATTTTTTAATGCTATTGAAAATGGGACAATTCACTTATTTCTTTCTCTGTATCTTTTGTTATACAGAAAGGCTACTGATTTTTGTGCATTGACTTTGTATCCTGCTACTTTACTGAATGAGTTGCTCACGTTTAAGAGTTTTTAAATGGAGGATCTTGGGTCACTTATGTATAGAATCATGTCATCTACAGATAGGGCTAACTTAACATCTTCCTTTCCAATTTATATCTTTTTTATTTCTTTCTCCTGTCTTATTGCTTGACCTATGATTTCCAGTACTATGTTGAAGAGCAGAAGTGAGAGTGGACACCCTGTCTTGTTCCTAGTCTTAATGGGAACTCCTTCAGTCTCTCCCCATTAAGTATTATTTGGGATTTAGGATCTTTATACATAGCCTTTACTATGTTGAGATATAGACCATCCATGCCTATTCTCTCCAGTGTTTTGATCAGGAAGTGATGTTGTATTTTGGCAAAGGCCTTTTCTGCATCTCTAGAGATGATCATGTGGTTTTTGTGTTTAAGTTTATTTATGTGCTGCATTACATTGACAGATTTCCATATGTTGAACCACCCCTGTGTTCCTGGGATAAAGCCTACTTGATCGAGGTGGATAATGCTTTTGATGTGCTGTTGAATTCAGTTTGTGCATATTTTGTTCAGAATCTTTGCATCTAAGTTCATCAGGTAAATAGGCCTGTAATTTTATTTTTTTATGATATCTCTGCCTGGCTTTCGTATTAGGGTGATGGTAGCTTCATAAAAGGAGTTGGGTATCTTTCCCTGTTCTCTGATTGTATGGCACAGTTTGAGAAAAATTGGTTTTAGTTCTTCCAAGAAGGTTTGATTGAATTCAGCTGAGAAGCCATCTGGTTCTGGACGCTTGTTTTTAGGAAGGTTTTTGATTACTCTTTCAATCTCGTTGTTTGTGATAGGTTTGTTTAGGAGATTAATCTGCTCTGTGTTTAGTTTTGGTAGGTGCTATGTGCCCAGGAATTCATCTATTTCATCCTTATTACCCAATTTTGTGGAGTAAAGTTTTTGAAATAAGTCTTGATGATTCTCCCAATTTAACTTATGTCTGTTGTGTTCTCTCCTTTTTCATCTCTAATTTTGTTAATTTGAACCTTTTTTTTTTTTTGCTTCATCAAATTGGCCAAGGGTTTATTAATCTTAATCTTGTTCATTTTTTTCAAAGAAACAGTTCTTTGTTAATTATTTTCTAAGTTTCCAATACATTAATATCTGCTCTGATCTTAATTATTGCTTTCTGTCTGGAGCTTTTGGGTTGAATACTTCTTGTTTTTCTAATGTATGTAGGTGGATACTTAGGTTATAGGTTTAGGATCTATCTGTCTTTGTTATGAAGGCATTTGGCACAGTTAATTTTCCCCTGAGGACTGCCTTCATTGTGTCCCATAAGATTTGGTACATTGTGTTCTCATTGCCATTTATTTCTATACATTTTGTAGTTTCATTTTTTACTACTTCCACTTCCCACTTACTGTGTAAGAGTGTGTTGTTCAGTTTCCAGGAATTTGTTGGGTTCCTGATGGATCTTTTGTTGTTAACTTCTAACAATACAGCATTGTGATCTGATATCAAGCAGGAAATTATGTTGATCCTACTAAATATATGGAGGCAGGCTTTATGACCCAGTATATGATCTATTTTAGAGAAGGTTCCATGGGCTGCTGAGACGAGTGTGTAATCTGTTGATTTGAGGTAGAATGTTGTGTAGATGTATATTAGGTCTAATTAATCTATGGTATTGGTGAGTTCTCTTACTTCCCTGTTAATTTTCTGTTTGGATGATCTTTCTATTGCTGATAGTGGAGTATTGAAGTCCCCAACTATGATGGTGTTGGTGGTTATTTCTGTTTTATTGTCAAGTAAGTTTTGTTTTATGAATTGTAGTGAACCTGTATTTGGCACATAAATAGTAATGATTGCAATATCCTCTTGTTAGATCATTCCCTTGATAAGTAAGAAGTGGCCTTCTTTGTTTTTTTATGATTACTTTTGGTTTGAAGTCTATTTTATCAGATATAAGTATACCTACACCTACTTACTTCTTATTCCATTTGCTTGGAATATCATTTTCCATCCTTTCACCCTGAGGAGGTGTCTCTCTTTAGTGGTGAGGTGGGTTTCTTGAAGACAGGAGATTGAGTGGTCTAATTTTCTGAACCATCCTATTAACTTGTCACTTGATGGTGAATTAAGGCCATTAATATTTAGGGTAATAGCTGTGAGGCTTGATTTAATACCTGCCATATTGGGGTGGTTTATGTGGTTTGATGTTTTCTTGGTCTTTGTAGTTTTTGTGCTTTCTTGAAGTTTGGTTAGTATGATCTGCTTCTCTTAGGCACTTGAAGTTCATTATTTCAATCTTCTGTGTGGAGCATTCCCCGAAGTACTCTTTGTAGGTTTGGCTTTGTGTTTATATAGTTGTGAAGCTGAGTTGTATTATGGAAGGTTTTTCTTTCACCATCTATTATGAAGGATCCTTTTGCTGGGTAGAGTAGTTTGGGTTGGAAGTCATAATTTCTTAGTGTTTGCAGTTTTCCATTCCAGGGCCCCTGGCTTTTAGGGTTTCCATTGTGAAGTCTGAAGCAATTCTGATGGGGTTTCCTTTATAAATAATGTGTTGTCTCTACCTAGCTGCCTTTAAGACATTCGCTTTGTGATCAATGTTTAGAATCTTAATGATAATATGTTTTGGAGAATTTTTGCTTTGGTCCAGTCTGATTGGAGTCCTGCTAGCTTCCTGTACATTGATGGGGCTTACTTTTGAGAGAGTGAAAAAGTTTAATTTGATAATTTGTTGAATACATTTTACATACCTTTGGTCTATATTTCTTCCCCTTGTGGTATTCTCATGATTCAAATGTTGGGAGGCTTAAGGGTATCCTACAGTTCCCTCTTGTTCAGGTCACAGAAATTTTGAACTTGTTGCAAATTTTGGTCTTGCAAAATGTTTCTTCTCTTTTGTCTCCCAGTTATTAGTTTATATCCTCCACCTGACTGACCCTAATCTTGAGAGCTTCTATAGAGTTTTGGGCTTGTACAATTTGGTTTGTATTTTCTACTGCTTTTTTATGTATCGTTTCCAACCCTCTGTCAAGTTCCTTTTTCACGTCATTTTCTGATTTTCTTAATGCTTTTTGGAGTTCATCCTATTTCTTTATGTGTTCATTGATCATAGCCAGCTGGTTATTGAGGTCCTATTTTTTTCACTCTATTTCAGATCATTTAACTGTCTTAGGAACAGTTCCTGGTTCTATTCAAGTAGGTCTAATCTAGTGAGCATACCATTCATACAATTATTGGTGCTTTGTTGAATTTCTGCAAGTTCTGATACTTGTTTGGCTGGGGTTGCATAGTTTGTTTCTTCATTTGGGAGGTCTGATCTTATTGTCTTTTCTATGTTTTGATTAGCAACATGATTTTGGGGACTGGGCAATCTAGCTGGATTTACTTGCATCTGATTTTTCATGCTATCCCTTTTTTGCCCATCACAATGTTCCAGAAAACCTAGGGTGTAAGATGCTAGCCTGCTGGCCAGCGTTGGGGCGGGAGCAGTAGTGAGTGGGACAGTGGTCACCCACCTCTGCTACAACAGAGACACTATCGTGGGTCCCTATTTAGGTGTGGGAGGGGGCAGCAGTGAGCAGGATGGTGATTGCATTTGGGGCTGAGGGGGGCTCAGCGGGAATGGTGACTGGGCCAGTGATGGTGCATAGGGGTCAGCAAGGCTGGGTGGGAATGGTGTACACACAGGGGTATGAAAGGCTGGGTGGGACCGGCAATCATGCATGGGGGTCAGCAAACCTGGATGGGAACAGTGATCATGGGCACCCACGTGGCTCCACAAGGCTGGGCGTGAATCACAATTCTGCATGCCCATGGGGGTCTGCAAGGCTGGGAAGGAACAGCAATCCTGCTCATGGGGGTCAGCAGGGCTGGGTGGGACAGGGGTCTGCAAGGCTGGGCTGGAAAGGTACTGGGATAGCCCATGGAACTCTGCCTGGTGGCCAGAAAGCCTAGGGCGGAGGACATAGCCTGCTGCCTTGGGTCCCCTTGGCCTGCAGTTAGTGCAGGAGGGACCTCCCACTGGGACTACAGCTAGGATAGTTGCTTGAGGGGATTGGGGAACTGATGGGCCACTAGAGTGTGGGATTCAGCAGATTCCCTATTTTGCTCCTCCCCACCCTTCAGTGGAAAGCTACTAGAATGAGCAAACCCTTAAACAAAAAATACCCTCCCCTGAGCCTTAAGGTCTTGCCTTTTCTTCCCTGTGAGGTGATGGGAGCTTAGGCAGATACCAACTTGCCATTTGCAAATCTTTATGTGATGTATTCTGTTTTTCTTAGAATACTTGCGGGTTGAAAATTGGCATAATATTTTGTCTTCTGGGCTCAAATAGCCATGTACTTGCTCTGTAATCAATACAGTGATTATCATGTACTATACGTAATTATTAAACAATTATATTCATGGAGGATTGCATGGCAATTATGCTCCATTCATCATAACTTTTTATATACTGTATCATGAACAAATATATAACTTGTTATTGTTTTCTTTAATACTAATTTAAGTTCACAGACTAGTGTTAGAAATGTTCTTCTGTTATTTGTTTGTTAGTACTGGGCAGGGGCCTGATTTCCCATAGCCTAGCTCCATAGCTACTACTTATGTAGCTAAGGGGATACCAGGGCCTTGTGCTACTGTGGACTCCCAGTGTTTACATTCCAGCACTTTCTCCCTTTGAATCATCAGTTAATTAGCTCCAACACTCCCTGAGTTCTAGAGCTATGAGTGTGGTCTGGGAAATGGCAAGTTCTCAGTGCAAGTGTGTAGGTGGAGGCAGGCAGAAGCTACACACTGTGATCATGCTCATGTTCTCTGCTTTGCAGATGAGCACATTCCAAAGGAACAATTGCTTGAGTGCAGCCAATGCCTTCACCCTGGATGGCACCTGCAGGAAGTACAAGATGGCCTATGTCATCCTGTGCATCATCAGCATGTCTCTGGACATCTGCAGCCACTGCAAATACTACAAGGCCCTGAGGCAGTTCTGTGACCAGGTCCCAGGCATGCTCAGGTGTGAAATGCTCTTCTACTACTGCCAGGACATTGACTACATGGAGCAGCAGCCACAGCCCATTGTGAGAGAAACCTAACTGCTTGATTTTGTAGGACTCCTGCAAGAGGAATTTCATCTGCAGGTAAGTGTGCTGGCAGCAGGTGATGATTAGGTTCAGGGGGTCCATTGCCTGCTGCTCATCTGCTAGGCTCCACGTTTCTGTGTGCTCTCAGGGGCAGCTAGGCCAACACTGATTCTGTGAATGCGTTGATGACAGTGTGACCTCTGCATCCATAACATGGTCTTTCCAAGTTAGGGCTGTTCCTATATTTAACTGGTGAATTTTGAGTCTGTTGTTGGAAGGAGAAAATTCTATGACATAGCGAGGGTGGTACTTGATTGAGGCAGGTTTGTAGACATGAATTTCCTCTTCAAGTCTTGGGGACTGCCAAGTCATGTCAAGCATTGCTAGGAGATAAGGAGGCTTTGATCTTCCAAAAGTTTGAAGAGTTGGTCAGTGGGTGTGCACTGTGTCTAGCACAGGGGATGACAACTTTGAGAATGCCTGGGTCTGTTCTGGTCAGTTCTGTAGCCCTTCTTCCCGACCTCTGCCTTCATCAGAAATCTTGTAGAGCATGAGTGTTGTTGAAAACACTTGCTTACTTGTCCTTTTTGGCAATTCGTTGTTTTATTTTAATGTTTGAAAGAGTCCAAAATACATTCCTTGTGTTTAAACAAATCACAGGAAAAGAGATGTAGAATTGGTTTGATTGTATACAGAAAGTATATATATTTATACAGTAATATATATATATATTTATCAAATTGTCAGTAACCACTGAATCTGCACAGTAAGGCTATTCTGTACCTCTTCAGAAATGTGGGCTAGAGCTCACCTTGGAGCTTCAGTTCATATCACCCAGCACTGCACTTTGTACCCAAGGCAGAGGCACAAAACTTCAGTGCCATCTGTGACAGAACCCTGCATACTCAGTAGGTTTTTGGAAGGTGGACAAGTAGGAACATATGGGTAGGTGCTTGTTTTCCTAAAGGTCCTGTGTTTCTGAAGAACAGTGAGTAGGAACCACGTGGGACATGTTAGTTGAGTTTCTGATCAGTTTTTTTTTTTAACCCTTGTAGAATGAGGTCACATTCTTTACTTAAAGCAAAGAAAAGTGAATGTCTTCATTATTTATATAGCTTTCTCAAGATGAAGATTTTCTGAGAGTAATGTCCTTCAACTTTGCTTTTAAGTTGGAAGTATCTGATCTGTTTTATAAAGAGAACTCTGATGACCAAACAACACAGGGACAGTTTGTGTGCTGGAAGGAGTCAGGTTTTCCCAAAATGTAACTCCAAAGACTCTTCCCTACTAAGTACTCCATAATCTACTGGGGACCTCTTTGTTGTGGGTTAGGAGCAGATATGGGTATATTAAAGAGCCCTGAAGTTAAAATGGGCATCAATAGCTTAGCAACATGGGAAGCAGGACTGGAAGAGGATGAGCAGGCCTGTCCTTGTTGGGGACGGCTCAGGGATTCTAAAGACCTCCTTAGCCTTTGCAAAGCAGGCCCTCTTCTGTGAATAGGAATGGGTTTCTGTGGCCTCCTTTCACTTAGAGCCAGATAGCTCCTCTCCCTAGGATATCATGCTATTCACTGCTGGGACCAATGGGGTGGTACTCAGCAGCTTAGGATAGATTTCAGCATTTTTTTATTTTTTATTTTTATTGTTATTATTTATTTATTTATTTATTTTGGTTTTTCAAGGCAAGGTCTCACTCTAGCCCAGGCTGACCTGGAATTCACTATGGAGTCTCAGGGTGGCCTCAAACTCATGGCGATCCTCCTACCTCTGCCTCCCAAGTGCTAGGATTAAAGGTGTGTGCCACCACGCCTGGCTCAGATTTCAACATTTTTTTCATCAGATTTTTTATTACTGTTGACTTTAAATTTTGTCCTTTTCAACCCATCTTGCAGTCATTGTCTAACTACCCAGGGCAGGAGCTAGTAGTGCCAAGAGCCTGGAGTTTCCTTTAATTTCCCTCCAACCCCAGCCCTGACTCTGCTACTACTTCAGGGTTCATATGAGAATCCCCAAAGAGAAAGAATGGAACATTGCATGTTAAACTTCACCCCTCTGAAAATTCAAACTTTTAAATGCATCATTTTGGTCCTCACTTCAGTGCCTATCAGATGTGTCCAAGTTAATTCAAACTTCACAGAAAGTTATGTTTTCCTACCCTCACCTCATGCTTCCTTCCTTGGAGTTCCATATGCCACTACACAAAATCTGACTCTTCTGTCTTGTACCTTAAAACAGATGTGAAGCAACATGAACTTTTCTTTTTGTCTTTCCTTTCTTTTCTCCTCTTCTCTGGTAGGGAAGCTGCCTGGCTCCAGTACAGACAGCTGGGAAAGGACTGGGATTGCATATTGGTGTCTCCAAGCGTGCCTTCACATAGTACACACCCAGGTGTAATTAGAACGCCATGATGGTATCTCAAATCCAGGAACTCTTCCCTGGAGCACATCGCCTCCGTGCTAGCTTTTCTCAGTTTACCTTCCTTACTGCATGCAAAGTTGTCAGTCCTGAGTGTATCCAAAAGGAGACATTCTTTGTTCCTGACATAAATTGTTTTATATATGCAATTTCCATTTATACCTTGTCTTCTCTCTCCTAAACCCTGACATTCAAAGTAAGCTCATTCAAAGTACATAAACACTGAATTGGTATGTCACAAACATATTCTCTCTCCCTTTTCTAATTAACCACTCATATGCCTTGGCTCACTCATTGCCAAGAGGTCTAGCATCCTCTTTTTGAGCATTATCCCCATGTTTTCCTGTAAGAATAATAGAAGTATTTTCATGCTTATTCTATTTTAGGGCCAAAGAGGGGACCTGGGCACCAAATGGCCCATCTATCTTGTGGATTTCCCTGACTGCACATATTGTCACTCTTGAGAGTAGCCCTGTACATGCTGGAGGGCTAGATGGCTGTGGCTTCTTGTTCAATCTGTATATACATAAGAGACACTGCATCCTTGGGTGCCAAGTACCACTCAGCATATTCAGGCATGGAACCATTGTTTCTCAAAGCATGCCTTTTTCTTTAAGGGAATAAGTCCTAAAGGGTTTCAGCCAGAGTGAACTGTCCACTTCAACAGTCAACCAGCCTCTCCCATTCCTGGCAGCATGCTCCTCGGGGGAAAATGGGTATTGTATTTGTACTTGGCACAGATGGGTCATGGTTATCCCTGTCCTTCTATAAGATGTTGGTAATATTGAACCTCAGAAGGGAACAGATGAGGGGGCTCTAGAACTTATCTCCCCTCAGCTTTCATGTCCTCCTGGGTATATGCTTCTGCTTCTAAGTTCCCAGTGGTGAGTCCCTATAACTTCAACAGTAGTGTTTGAGTCCTCCACACACACAAAATCCTGCAACTATATCCTAGAAATCTTGAGGATTTGTATCAGAACCAGGAAGGAAAACATCCCTGTTTTAGATCTAGAAGAGGGCATGCAATTTATAAACTTCCAGGCAAATCCCATACTTGACTTGCCATAATGGGGTTGACCTTGTTATACATAATGGAAGTGTATTATTGTCAATTTGTCAGCTGAGGCATTTTGGGGAAGCATGTCACAAAATGATGCTGTGGTCATTCACATCTCTCCAAACATTACCATAGTACAACAGATATCAGTCCTGTTAGGTGGCTCTTTCAGTTCATGGAGGTGCATCACAAGCAGTAACTAACTTATAGGAAACATCAAAGCATTCTTTCTCAACACTGAGTCCATCAGTCAGTATCTACTTTAAAGGATGTCCAGGGGCTGATATTCAGTGAACATGAAGAATTCAGTGATTTGCTATGAGGTGAAGGCATGTATTCTGTCTTGGAGAAAGTGGAAAATCTGAGTATGTAAGGACCAAAAGAGAGGGTGAGTATTGTCATAATCAGTGGAATACAGTATATGTCAGATACAGGCTAGGCTTAACTTGAAGGGAGTAAAGCTGTGACATTTCTTAATTTATAGTAATCTACATCTTAGTCCATCACAGAGAGATGTCAGGTCATATGCAGAAAAATAATACTATTTGCTATTTAAAAAGATAATATAGCCCAAAATATTATTAGTTCTGGACTGGTAACATTACTTCTCCACAATCATTGTAGTCCATTGTTGAAGTTTTAGTCACACAGGTGTGGTTTTTGATAGTCTCAGCTTTTGGTTTTCCATTTGCCAAACTTCACTTTGCCATTTGTGTACCTAGTAGGCTATTATTTCACATGAATCTTAGAACAGGTAAGAAGACAGCTCTTCAGGAGTGTGATACTTATCAGAACCATTAGGAAAGATCCCATATAATGTCAAATCTATTAGCCATTATAATGTGGTTAGTAGCTATGTGTCAATTTTATTGTATGTGACATGACATTTATAGGAACAAAAATATTGTATTTCAGGTTGAAAATAATAATATAGGTGATAGGCAAGGAAGAAGAAATTGTTAACTTGAATGAGAAGTTAATTGGAAGTTTTGGAAATATAAACAGTTTAGATAAGGTAGGAAGTATAAGAGATTAGTGTTGACACAATATTTGAAATAGTTTGAAAAAATTTAATGTTAAACTTTACAGAATTTAGGGCATTAATTTTGAAGTTCAGATATCAAGTTTAAAAATAGGTGGCTTGTAATTTTTCCTTACTTGGTATAGAGATCAGAAGAGATCATAACTTTAGAAGAGCTAATAATAGTATGTCAAGCTAAAAAGAGCTAGAAAATTGATTACTCTTAATGTATTATCAGTTGTTAATTTTATAAGTGTAATGAAATTTTTTATAATTAGTCAAAATTGTTATCTAGTATAATAAAATGTTATCACCAAAATTGTTATCTAATGGGAAAATATGTAAAAGTAGAATATGTAAGAAATCTATTGCTATAGACATGTTCTAGCAAATAAAATGAATACTTTATCTACTGGAAAATATGTAAACTTGCCATCTTCATATAAGTCAATTAGAAGCTATAAGTATCTCATTTAACATAAATATTTAAGTGTAAACAATTCTGTGAACATTACGTAAACCTTATTAAGAGCAGAATAATATTTAAGAGAACCAGAACTTTGACCTGTGAATTAACAAAAAATAATAAAATGCTTATATAATTCTTTTTGTTTGAGCTTTAAATATCTTTTAACCAGAATCTTAACAACTTGTTCCCCTAACTTTTGCCTTTATGGTTTTCTGTCCCTATGGTTAATTATAAGTAGACTGGCTTGTGATGGCCTGCCTTCCCATTTCCTTGGGATAGAAGTCCCCTAGGCCCATTTTTTTTTGGGGGGGGGGCTGAATATCCAGAAAGTCAATCATATTAATTTCATACTTTTGAGTTTTATGTTACATAAATAAAGTTTAAATAAGTGAATGAAAGCTTATTAAAATGAATCTTGATTTTGGTAAACACCTTTTATTTCAGTAGCCAGAGCTTAAAACTAGGAAATATAGGTATAGCTCAATTTTAACCTTGATTTGAGACATGATAATATAAATAAACTTATCAACTTATTACCAAGAGTAAGGTCTGAATTATATTAACAATTAAGGTGATAAAAATATAGATAATTAAAACTTTTAAATTAACCTATTTTACCACAGGCAACTCAAACTTTTTTTAGTTCAAGTCCCACAACCTTTCTATATCAATTTTCATTCCCTATGAACAACAAACTTCAGAATAGTGTTTTATCTTTACTATGTCCTTTCTCTTAAGACCCAGTTTTTGCAATATTTAGCATATTTCCCTTAATCTGTCTAACAGTTCCTGGAAACCATCTGAGACCACGAGGAGAAGGTATAATCAGGAGTGCATCGGTTGTCTGATACCTTGTCACCTTTTAGCTCTGCCTAAAGGCCATCTCTTTTTTTACCTTATTGTTTATATCCTCACATCATTTTATGATTTCATTGACCAGTTAAACATATTTCTTAATATAGTTCTGGGTATCTATTATTGAAAAATCTCTTCATTTAAAAAATTTTTTTTTAAATTTTAAGAGAGAGAGAGAGAGAGAATTGGCATTGCCAGGGCCTCAGCCTCTGAAACTGAACTCCAGATGCTTGTGCCACCTAGTGTCATGTCCGACCTTGCACTTTCCTTTCATTTGTGCAAATGGTTTATGTGGGATGTGGAGAAATGAACATGGGTCCTCAGGCTTTGCATGCAAGGACCTTAACCACAAAGCCATCACTTCATCCCTGAAAATCCCTTTCTATATTATCTTTCAACAATCTCGTCTTGTCTTACAAACTTTTAATTATTCTTAGGATAATTAAGAGAAATGTCACTCAATTAACTTATTACTAACTGACAGAGAAGCAAGTTGTTCAGCATCACGAAGTTAATCATTCTAATTTTGAAAATCTGTAGAGAAACATCCTTAGCAGAAAACATCAGAATTTTTTTTTTCCTTTTAAGACATCTTTTATTGTTATTGCCAAGAACATATTAAAAGGGCCAATTATGTTTCTCACTTAGTTGTCTATTCAATCCAGTCTTAAGCACAACTTTTTATAATCTCCTAATTGTATAAAACAAATCACAAGCCGGGCATTGTGGCACACACCTTTAATCCCAGCACCTGGGAGGCAGAGGTAGGATTATCACCATGAGTTCCTGGCCACCCTGAGACTCCATAGTGAATTATAGGTCAGCCTGGGCTAGAATGAGACTCTATCTTGAACAAACAACAACAAAAATCACATCTGTGAATATACCATTTAACACTCATCATTTTAATGTTTCTGTTCCATGATGCAAAAATGAAGCACTCAGTTGGTATATCAAATGTCTAATTTTGTCAAGCAGCATGTTTTATAATTCATAGATAGGATAACCTTAGAATTTAAACTGAGAAATATATCAAACCTGTTTTTAATAATTTAATATCATTTAAAATACATAAGCATCAGAACATTCAATTAAAATAAACATTGAAAGGATTAATGGCCATGAATTTAGTCATACATAAACACAGACTACATGAAACATAGAACATATCACATGACATTGTTGACCAGCATTAAACAGGATAACACAGAACATGGAGGGATGTCCATTTTTAAGATTTTAATAATATTTTAAATTGGTGAGGGCTTAAATTATAAGAAAGCAACATCCAGTGGTTCAAATTTTTGTTTTCTTCTGTGGCCATTAGCCATATTTAAGTGGTCTGGGGTTACAGAATTTTCCTTTGTGTTTGTCTTTATTTATTTTATCGAGCCGTGTGGCAGGCACTGATTTTTATCGTCATTTAATGGTTAAGGTTTTGTATACTATTATTGCCTCAGATAATCTGACTTCCTTTAAATTAGCTTTGAGACATGCCAATAGGGTGTCTTTTTGAATAGGTAACTTAGAGCCCATTTTGGAGGACAAGGACTAACTGGAGTGGCTGATGCCACCAGGGAAGTTTCTGAGGCTTAGGGAGGGAAACAAACCTCAAGGATTAGGAAGGAACGTCTCACATTTATAATGTCCAGTAGAATTAAACATAGAGGGTTCCTGAAGCCTCAAATCACCCACAGACTGAAAAGTGAGAAACTCCTGCAGTTCTAATATCTGAGATGGGGTGCCTCCACTGCAAACTGAGAGTGACTTTGTCTACAAGGTTATAATTTGATGAGGATGTGCATGAAGATCATCACACAGTGAGTGGCTTCCTCTCTAGAGTTCAAAAATTTGGGGGAGACAGGAAGGACAGAGAGGGGACTATGACCTGGTGGATCACCCAAAGGGCTGCTGTAGCCTCATCTGAGCTAAGAGAGGTATTTTGGACATTCATTAAATGTATCCCTGCTCAGAATTCCTCATTCTCCACAAGCAAGCTGCAAAGCTCATGCAATCTAGGGGTCAGTGTGTGAGGAAGAAGAAAAGAAAGAAACTGCCAAGTATCAAGTTGGGTTTACACAGAACACTAACAAAGCCCCTTGAACCATGAGGTTAAAAAGAACTTGGCCACTTATATAGGCAAAGGCCACAAAAGATTGGAGTTCTCAGGTCCCAACTGGTGGCTGTTTAGTCCAGAATAGTGAGTAGAGTATGGCAATATTTTCTCCCAAGGAAGTGAAATACTGGTAGGGAGAAAGAAAGGAGAGGGGGAGGACATGAAACCCAAAAGCCACTGAGTACTCCAATCTGAGTCTCAGCACCAGAAATATAAGAAAATTGAAGGAGAAAAGCAAAGGAAAACACTGGACTTGATCACAACAGACTGAGACTGTTTATTGAAGCACAGTGAGGAGCTACAATCTTCCTGCAGGATGGAGGCTGAAGAACTGAACTATACTAGGGTGTACATTTGTAAAGAGGATCCTGAGGAAAACAGATTGTACCAGGTGCAGGTCCAAGGGAAGTAGATAAACAACTTGTAGCTATTTGTGTCCTTGTTCATCATAAGCATTTTCAACAGAATTGTCTAAGGGAAAATATTCCAGATGGTTTCTTTTCCTTCAAGGCCTTCTGAGTTAAAGGAAGTACATCAGTTAGGAGAATTGTAAGGGATGTCTGGGACTGATTGATTTTTGATGTTTGCTCAAGGCCTTCTAGTCTTAGGGACAGTCATTACCCTGTTAGTTCCCTCTGGTTTTCAGGGAAAGTCATTAACCCTTCAAGCACTGTCTTATTTTTCAGCCTATCTTGGCCTTTATATCACTATATAGTTTAGCATGGCACTGAAGTAGTGGCAGTCCTGCTCCTCATGCCTTTTAAGAAGTGGGATTACATCCAGGCATGGTGGCACACACCTTTAATCCCAGCACTTGGAAGGGAGAGGTAGGAGGATTGCTATGAATTTGAGGCCACCCTGAGACTACATAGTGAATTCCAGGTCAGCCTGGACTAGAGTGAGTCCCTATCTCAAAGAAGAAGAAGAAGGATTACAGATGCCAACCATTACCCATTATACTGCACTAAGAATGGTTTCTAAGCTTTATTCCCAAAATGTCCACACTGAAAACTGGCATCATATTTGTTTATGGAGTGAATAGAGACAAAATAGAACCCTAAACAATATGGTAAGCAAGTTTTCTTGTTTAGTCATACCATGTTCTACCCTTAGAAACATTCCTATTCCATTAATTTAGTCACTAAATTCTGTGTCCTGTGTCCTGTGTCCTGCTCTGTGCCTGTGCATGTTGGTTTGATATGGTGGACTTTCTTCAACATTTCTGCCCCAACTACCTGCTTTTGTCCTGCTCTTCATTTCTTTCAAGCTCATAGTCTCTCCTCCTTCCTGTCTGTATTCTTGTTTGCCTCCATTCCTGTGGCCTGTGCTTCATGGAACCAGTTCCAGATTCCTCCTGCAAACTCTACCTCTTTACCACCCAGTCCTTCCCTCTTGCTGCTCTTTCTCTTTTCATATAGGGGAGACAGAAGCCTCCAAATCATGTGAACACTATTTTTGTACATTTTTGAGGGAGAATTTCCCATGTTCTCTAGGCTGGTCTGATACTCACTATATAGCTGAGCCCAGCTTTAAACCATTGTGTTACATATGAGGTCTGGTGAGAAATGATCATCATTGTGTTAGAGATGAGGCCTGGTCAATCATAATCATCATTACATTTGAGATGATGCCTGAGGAGTCACGATCATAATTGTTTTACAGATGAGGTCTGGGGAGATGACTTGATCATAATTGTGTTACAAATGAATCCTGGGGATACATGACCACCATTGTATTACAAATGAGGCCTGGGGAGACATGGTCATCCCTTTTTTACAGATGAAGACTGGGTACATTGTTCATTATTGTATTAAAAATGAGGCCTGTGGAGACATGATCATCACCGTGTAACAGATGAGGCCTGGGGATATTGGATTATCATTGTGTCACAGACGAGGCCTGGGGGGACATGATCATCATTGTGTTACAGATGTTGGTGAGGGAGATATGATCATCATTGTGTTAGAGATGATGCCTGGGGAGACATGATTATCACTGTGCTACAGATAAAGTCTAGGGAAACATGATCATCTTTTTCTTAAAGATGAGGCCTAGCAATCATTGAATGCACAGAATTTTCTCAAGAAATAGGACAAGCAGATTACATAGCTTGATTTTTCATTCTTGTGTTGTGAAAAACAGCTTACCCTGTTACATTTCACATAGCAATGCTGCACCAGACCCAGTTGGATGAAATGCATGCCATCATAAATGTTTATTTTACAAAGACATCCCATTTGTTTCTTTTGAAAATAGTTTTTGATTATAGAACTTATTTTTATGGCCCATAAGTATAACAATCAGAACTTGGGGTGGACAGATGACTCAGTGTTAGAGGCAACAGTTAGAAATAAAATGGGAACTGTTAGGAGCAATAATTAGAACTGTTATAAGGCATAACAAGGAAAGTCTGGGCCAATGTAAACTCAATAACCATCAAGAAAACATCAAACATCTGCAGCTAAAGTCTGATATCATAAACAGTGACTGACAGTCTATGAAATTTCCAATTCTTCACATCAGGCTTTGCTGAATAGCCAGGGAAACTTCCATCCTGACCCTAGAGCACTCCATGGTAGTCCTTGCATGGCCCTGGTATATCTAAATACCATCAGGTCTCGATGCAAACCATGATCCATCTTCCAACTTATTCATGAACCTCCTCATTAGGTTCATAAAACTCTGCTAATATGACATGTCTCAGCAGAAGCTCCTGGAAACATGAACATCTTGACTTACCCCATGTATTTTTCATGCTTCATAAATGAATACCAGGTATGTAGGACACAGCCTTATTCGAGCAGCTTCAGCAACCAATTTCATTGCCAGTAAATATATATTTGTTTGAATTTTCCAACTTAAATCTTAAATTTCTCACCTCCATATTTTAAAAGCAATTTTCACTCTTCAGAATTTATTTAGAGAGAGGAAGTGAGAGAAAGAGAGAGCAATTGGCATATGAGGGCTTCAGCCACTACAACCAAACTCCAGATGCTTACAGTATATTGTTAGGGGCAGAATTATGGGTATTATAGCCAGTTTCTGCTTCCCAGTGTTTGGTGCGCTCTCCTGTTCCTGTGGTACACCTGATGTTGGCCAAGAGGCAATGTCCGCACACTGCTAATGCCATCATTTTCCCCTGTTGTGTTGGTTTGATTCAGGTGTCCCACATAAACTTAGGTGTTCTGAATGCCAGGCTCCCCAGCCAAAGTCAATTGGAAATTAAAGCCTCCTGGAAGCAGTGTATTGTTGGGTGTGGGCTCATGGGTGTTAAAGCCAGCTTCCCTGTGCCAGTGTTTAGCACACCCTCCTGTTCTGGCTTCCCATCTTATGTTGGCCAGGGGGTGATGTCCACTCTCTGCTCATGCCATCAGTTTCCCCTGCCATCATGAAGATTAACCTCAAGCCTATAAGTTGAAATAGCCCCCTTTCCCCCAAAACTGCTCTTGGTCAGGTGATTTCTTCCAGAAATGTGAACTTGACTGCAACACCTGCAATCACGGAGCTTCCCCTTGAGTCGGTAAGCCAAAATAAAATGTTTTTTCCCACAGCTGTTCATGGTTGGGTGATTTCTGTCAGCAATGTCAACAGGACTGCAACAGTAAAGTTGATATTGAGAGTGCCACTGCTGCTGACAGTGTGCCTTTGGACTTTAGGAGGTGATTTTCAAGAGGAAAGTGGAATGATTTGAAACCTTGGCCTAAGAGATGTCTTGATGTGCAATAAATACAGCTTGATGGACTATTCTGGTAAGAGTTGAAATACATGAATGAAGTAAGCACTAAAGACTGTGAGGTTTGGCTTGTGACAGTGAGAAAAAGCTTTGCCTGCACTGGGATAGATACAGTTTGTGTGCAAGGCTTGCTGTTATGCCCATGTTCTTGAACAGGGTTGCTTTACACAGAAATGGAGTTCTCTCAGCAGAGGGATATGGCATGGAAATATGAAATCTTTAGACTGAAAATAATGCCCATTCAGCTGCAATTATGTAAGAGATTATATTCTTTCAGATTGGATTAGCCGACTGCATTGGGAAACAGAAAGAATGTAGACTCTTTGGAAGGGGCATGAATGCTCAAGGATTGTCCTGTTCTTCAAAGTCTGCTGTTGGGCCTTGAGAGGCCCGGATGCAAGGCCTAGTGGAAATTCCTGAGCCTAGAAAGTTTGGTGACATGTCTCTGGCCAGCTAGGACTTAGCAAGACGCCTAATGGCTTCTTGCCTGCTACTTCTGCATAGGAGTTGGAATTATCATTTCAATAGTCACAGTTTGCTATTGGCCCTTACCTCTCCTCCCATCCTAGAATCCCCACCTTCATTTTCAACATTATATAGGCAACCGCCTGTAACAATAAAGCAAGTTCCTGCTTCGACAAGACTCCTGAGTCAGTGTGGTTTTTCTCCGGTGACTAGCAGAGGTTCTGAGTCGTCCGACATTCACCCTCTTCCTCAACCCCTAGGGAGGAATCAGCAGGCCTGGTCCTTCCTCAGCACTACTTGCCGGGGGGGGGGGGGAGCCTGGCATCTGGCACCTAACTTGGGGCTCCGGGAACCCAGAAGACTAGTGCCCCATGAGAGGCATTCATTGAGGAGGTCAATCAGTGTGTGGGTGAGCATACGCTCATAAGTTATGAGGCAGTCTTCATACTTAATGCACTAAACTTTGCTTCTATAACCTGTACTTGCTTGTCAACATCTCTTCATTCTCTTTCTCTTTCCTTTCACTTTCAGTTCGCAGGCAAGCTGCATCTGTGGCTTTTGTACAACATGTTTACCTATCTTTCAGATCCTTGTGGTTGTGTTGTACTCATGTGTCTGTGGGTTGCTATTGCCCTAATTTTATGGACATTTCTCTCTCAACTTTATAATATGGGACAGTCCACCTCTAAATCCAATCCTGCCTTAGAATCTCTCAGGGCACTCCTAAAGAGTAGAGGGCTTGATTTCACTGATAATCAGGCTGGACAGACCTGGGATTGCCTTCTTAAGCTGGTGCCATGGCTGCCGGAAGGAAATCTCTTTGATTGGGACACTTGGGATAGGGTAGAGGCCCTTGTTTGTCGGGCACATGTGGAAAAGGGTCAAATACCCCCACAGGGGTCATCCCTACGATCTCAGCCCTCAAGGACTGCTTCCCTCCAAGGCCAACCAAACGAAAACAAAAGACAGAGGAAAAAGATAGTATACAGCCTGATCTGGCTACTCCTACTAGAGATACAGCTTTAAAAACCCCCAGAAAAGGGTACATCTTTATACTCCTCACTCGATCCCTTTGAGAATGCTCCCTGGCCTTCCGAGGGACCTCCTCCACCTCCTCCATTGACTAACCCTTTCTGGACCCCCTCGGCCCCTCCTTCATATTCAGCTGTCAAGCCACCAGAAAATAAAGCTACTTTTTTATTTCTCATCAATCTAAATCCTGGGGGCAATCGCCCTGCTGCCTGGTATCCATGGGAAGCTCAGGACCTTAAGGAGCTTAAAAAGGTGGTCTCGGAGGATGGACCCAACTCTCCTTGGGCTGAGACCCTGTTACAGGGACTTGCCCATCAACCTCATACAACCCAAGATTGGAAAAATCTAGTCAGGGCTGTCTTGTCGGGGCCCCTATACATTAAGTGGTGTGCCTTTTTTAAAGATGAGTGCCGTACACAGGCAGAACGAAACCAAGGTCAACAGACCCTGTGCCCATAACTTTTGGGATGCTCTCTGGTACCTCTGATCAATATGCTACAGGCACTCAACAGGCGGCTATCCCTGACCCGTATATGGACCAGGTCAGGGCACTGGGCTTGGTGGCTTGGAAAAGCCTTGATGAGGGACCCTCTGAACCCCCCCCTTATGGGTATTACTCAGAAACCATCTGAGGACTTGGCTACATTTATAGATAGGGTGGAAAAAAGCCTCCAAAGAAAATTTCCCCCTGGGGCATTACGGGATCAGTTTACTAGAATGTTGGTCTGGGAAGGGATGACGGCCAATCACCGCCTTGCCTGTGCGGGTCTCAAGAACAACTCCATGAGTAGCTGGATTGTAGCCACCAAGGACGTTGGCACTATCTCCCATCAGGCTAGGGCCATGGCTGCCACCCTTCAGAAAATAAACAGAGAGATTTGGGCACTATGATCTGCGCATTACAGTTAAATCCTAAAAAATCAACATCTTTTGTGTGTGGAGATGAGGGCCACATTAAAAAGGAGTGTTACATCAAGACAAAGCCTCCCCTGCCCTTTGGGGGATGACCAACGCCCCTTGCACCCACTGCCCTAAATGCAAAAAGGGGTTTCATTGGGCTAGAGAGTGTCGGTCAAAGTTTGGCATACAGGGAAAGCCTTTAAACTCCTCCCAGGGCTCCCTCTAGCCCCGTTAATTAAGGGGAAAGACACCATCAAAGCCCATTGGACCATCCCTCTGGTCCCCGGCCTTAGACCCGTAATTATTTTAAATATTGGCAATAAAAAATTCAAACTTCTCATCAACACTAGAGCCGACCAAACGGTCCTGAGAAAGGAGGAAGTGACCCCCTCCTGGCAGCTTGTGCCCAGCCCTCCCCTACTGGGAGTTGGCGGACAGTCCACCTCCAGGGAGACTGCCATGTGGCTCCCTTGGACTGACCCAGGTGGGGACAGGGGAAAAGTCCACCCTCTCGTGGTGACTGGGCTCACTGCTTACTTACTGGGGCAAGACATCCTTGGAGATGCTGAGGCTTTCATCACTACTGACCATAAGGCCTTTTACAATGATTTGTAAGATGAAGAAGAATATCAACAACAGTTTGAGGGAGGGAGGGAATGTCATCCCAATTATAGAGATGACCCTTACTTTGAGCAACTCAGACAAAAGTACTCCAATGAACAAATGAACACCCCCTATTCTAAGGGCCACTGCCCAGCCCCCACCCCCCGTTTAAAATCCAGTGGAGACCGGGGGATCCTATATGGGTTGAGCAGTGGCCTCTCCCTTCTATGTTACACCAACTCCACATACTTATTGATCAACAGTTGGAGGCCGGGCATATCCGTCCCTCCACTAGTCCCTGGACCTCTCCTGTCTTTGTCATTAAAAAAGCCTAATGGGTCCTGGAGATTTTTACATGATTTAAGGAAGATCAATGAACGCATGATACCCTTCTGAACACCCCATAGGGGACTCCCATGGATCCCAGCTATTCCCAATATATACCATCTTACTATCATTGACATTAAAGATTGCTTCTTCTCTATCCCTCTCCATCCAGGAGACATGGAAAAATTTACATTTTCTGTACCCGCTGTTAATTTTTGTGGCCCAGATAGGAGATTTGAGTGGACTGTCTTACCTCAGGGCATGGCTAATAGCCCATCCATTTGTCAATATTACCTGTCATCCATTTTCTCTTCTCTTATCAATCTCCCTGATACCCTGTTTTATATTTGCATGGATGATATTATTCTTGGGTGCCTAGATTCCTCCACATTCCAGGACCTTACCCACCAATGTCTAACTATCCTTCATACTCACAGCTTTAAAGTAGGTCCTGAGAAAGTTCAAACTGTGCCTCCCTTTAAAATCTTGGGCTCAATCCTTACCCTAGATAGAGTTTCACCTGTTAAACCACAACTTTATATTCAGGATTCTTACACCTTGCCTCAACTCCAGAAGCTCTTGGGAGAAATTAATCAGATGAGGCCTTGGATACCCATAATTACTGAACAGCTGTCCCCTTTGTTTGACCTCCTAAAGAATCTTAACTTCTCCTCTCAGGTAATTTTGTCCCCTTGCCATCAACAAATTTTTCATAAGGTACAACAGGCTATAAATATTGCGGCCCTAAAGAGGTTCAATCCTGATTTACCCATCTCCCTCTACATTTTTTCTGGGGAAACATTATGCACCATACTGTTGGCACAGGAAGGTAAGCCCATCCAATGGGTTCACCTCTCAATCAGTGGTGTCCCCAGAATTTATTCTATAACCAACCAGGTTGCTGACTGCATTATCAAGGGCAGAGACACCTCTGTCCAGTTGTTTGGCACAGAACCTCACCTTACTGTCACTCCCTTTAAGATAACAGATTTCACCTGGCTTCAGAAAAATAATAACAGAGTTGCTATGGCTCTCGAAGGGTTTCTCGGTAAAATTGATTGCCATTATGGCCCCCACAAATGGATGAGTTCTTTCTCCAGGTTAGAATGGAAGCCCCCCAGGCTTTTTCTGTCTCAACCTAACCCTGACCTTCTTACCGTGTTTACTGATGGAGGGCACCTAGGGGCTTCCCTACTCATTTACCCTCCCTTAAAACAGGAGAAAGAACCTATGCCCATAAAGTCAGCCTCCCATGAGGTTGAGGGGTCAGCACAATTCAAAGAACTATTTGCTGTCATTCTAGCTTTGGACACTATTCAAGAGCCATTTAACTTGTTTTCTGACAGCCTTTATGTTGCTAATTTATTACCCAACCTGGTTGAGGCCCATATTAGACTAGACTCCAACCCTATATCCCCTCTGATGATTCAAGTACGTTCCCTACTCAAACAAAGAATTAACCCTATTTTTCTTCAACATCTCAGGGGTCATCAAAACTTACCAGGATTTCTCTCTCGAGGAAACAATTTGGCTGATAAAATGGCTTCTATGCCTCAATGTAATACTATTACAGAAGCTACACGCTTCCATTTATTGACCCATGTCAACTGCAGAGGTCTCAAGGTTTCCACAGGTACCAGTCAAGGACCTTAAAAAAATTGTCTGGACTTGTAAGTCCTGTCAGCCTTTCCACCAAGTACCCCCCTTCAATCTACAGGAAGCAATCCTCGAGGGCTCCACCCTAATCATCTGTGGCAAATTGATGTCACACATGATTCTCCATTTGAAAGCTTAAATATATTTTTCTTTCAGTCTATACCTTTTCCCGCACATGCTGGGCATCGGCACATGCCGGGGAAAAATCTAAACATGCCATTAGTCATATGCTTCAATGTTTTGCCACTCTCGGGCTGCCTGATGAAATTAAAACAGATAATGGCCCCTGCTTCCTAAGCAAGGCCTTTGTCGATTTTATCCAGACCTGGAAAATCTCACATTCCACAGGCATCCCATAAAACCCCCGGGGCCAGGCTATCGTTGAAAGATATAATCAGACTCTCAAGTCTCAATTACAAAAACAAAAGGCATTTACCCCCACATGACCAACTAAAAAAGGCATTATTTACCCGAAATATTTTAAGTTTTTCTGAAGAAGATAAACAATTATCCCCTTTTCAAAAACATTGGTCCTCATACATTACCTACAGTTCTATCTGAGAAAGATGGAGGGACCCATTGACTGGGGCCTGGAGAGGACCAGACCCGCTCCTCACAGCAGGGAGAGGGTTTGGATGTGTCTTCCCTCAAGATGAAAAAAGACCCATTTGGGTACCAGCGAGAGACCTAAAATATTTGTCCCAACAACGGGACACTGACAATCATTTCTGCAGGGAGTGTCCCACCCCTGAGGACTGTCCTAAAATGGTCTTCACCCTGCTAAACCAAACAATTCCCTCCCTTGCAGAGGATTGCTGGCTTTGCCTCCAATCTGGGCCTCCCCAGCTGCTTGCAGTACAGTTGCCCATACGACCTTAAAAAATTACTTAGCCACCTTCCCCATCCCTGTCCAGCTTTTCCCAATGTTCCCTCTGGAACTTGCATTTGGGCCCCGCCTTCCCCTAATAATTCCAGTATAGATGTGGGATACATTCATCCTTCCTTCTGTACTTTTAACACAACTGAGCCCAGTGCTCAACACTGCCCGCCTTCTGGAATGGTTTATGTTTGTGGAGGCGGGATGGCCTATGGCTTTCTGCCCAGCAATTAGACAGGCCTTTGTGACCCAGCCACCTTAATCCCAGATGTAGATACCATTCCTGGAAATGAGACCCTCCCTATGCCCTCTTTTGATTATATTGGAGGGAGACCTATCTCAAACAACAGCTAGATTCCCTGGCTGAGGTAGTCCTACAAAACAGGAGGGGACTAGACCTACTAACGGCCGAAAAGGGAGGCATATGCTTGTTTTTACAGGAAAAATGTTGCTTTTAGGCCAATAAATTGGGAATCATCCAAGACAAGATTAAGAGGCTCCAGGAAGACTTGGAGAGGAGGCGGGACCTCCAGGACAACCCACTGCAGATGGGCTTACATGACTTCTTACCCTACCTTCTCCCTTTACTTGGGCCCCTCCCCCTCCTTCTTCTCCTCACTGTCATGCCTTGTGTAATTAATATGATTACACAATTTATTCAGCAATGGCTAGAGGAAATAGAACATCATGAGGTCGAAATACATTATTATAGGCTCACTACTCAGGAGTCAAGCTCCTCATATGACTGGCTGTCCTCATATGAGCATCCCTCCTCTGCCCTCCATCTGAAAAATGACAGGTAAGATCTCAGACAGGCTGGGACAACTTAAGACAGGTCATGGAGACGATTCTCAATGAGCTGGATACATGGTACCCAGTGATGGGTAAGATCCCCAGAGGGGGACAACCTAAGACAGTGGCCATGTTTTTGACCATGCTTACAAAAACAAAAGGGGGAGATGTTGGGCCTTGAGAGGCCCGGACTCGAGGCCCAGTGGAACTTCCTGAGCCTAGCTAAAGTTTGGCGACCTGTCTCTGGGCAGCTAGGACTCAGCAAGATGCATAATGGCTTCTAGCCTGCTACTTCCGCATGGGAGTTTGAATAATCAGTTCAATAGTCACAGTTTACTAATGGCCCTTACCTCTCCTCCCATCATAGAATCCGCTCCTTCCTTCTCAATATTAGGTAGGCAACAGCCTATAACAATAAAGTGAGTTCCTGCTTCGACAAGACTCCCGACTCAGTGTGGTTTTTCTCCGGTGACTAGAAGAGGTTCTGAGTGGACGACACTCATCCTCCTCCTTAACTGCTTGGGAGGAAGCAGTGGGACTACTCCTTCCTCAGCACTATCTGTCAGGGGGAGCCCAGCAGAGAGAGAGGCAGAGAAGGAGATAGATAGGGAGAGAGAGAGGGAGAGAAGGAGATACATAGGAGATAGACAGGAAGAGATGGAGATGGATAGGGAGAGAGAGAGAGAGAGAGATAGGGAGATAGATAGGGAGAGAGAGGCAGAGAAAGAGACAGATAGGGAGAGAGAGGCAGAGAAGGAGATTGATAGGGAGAGAGAGAGATGACAGACAGGAAAAGAGCAGGAGAGAGAAGTAGACAGAGAGGGAGAGAGTGGAGAGAGAAGGTGATAGAGAGCAAGAGAGAGAAAGAGAAGGATATAGATAGGGAGAGAGAGGCAAATAAAGAGATAGATAGGAAGCAACAGACTGATAAAAATAGATAGGGAGAGAGAGGCAGAGCAGGAGACAGATAGGGAGACAGAGGCAGAGAAGGAGACAGATAGGGAGAGAGGGAGAGAGAGAGAGAAAGAGAGAGAGAGAATAGGTGAAAGATAGGAAGAGAGAGAGGCAGAGAAAGAGAGAGAGGGAGAGAGAGAGAGGCAGAGAAGGAGATAGATAGGGACACAGAGAGGCAGAGATAGGGGTAGAGAAGGAGAGTTAGGGAGAGAGAGAGAGGCACAGAAGGAATTAGGGAGAGAGAGAGGCAGAGAAGGAGATAGATAGGGACACAGAGATGCAGAGAAGGAGAGATAGGGAGAGAGAGGGTTAGAGGGAGAGGGGGAGAGAGGGGCAGAGAATGAGAGAGATAGGGAGAGAGAGAGAGACAGAGAAAGAGATAGATAGGGGGACAGAGAGGCAGAGAAGGAGAGAGATAGGGAGAGAGAGGTAGAGAAGGAGGCAGATAGGGAGAGAGAGAGGCAGAGATGGAGATAGATAGGGAGAGATAGAGGCACAGAAGGAGATAAAGAGGGAGAGAGAGAGAGGGAGTGTAGGTGATTGATAGGGAGGAAAGGTGATACATATGGAGAGAGAGAGGCAGAGAAGGAGATAGATATGAGAGAGAGAGAGAGACCATAGGTCATAGATAGGGAGAGAGAGAGAGAGAGGCAGAAAAGGAGATAGATAGGGAGAGAGAGAGAGAGAGAGAGTTAGAGAACGAGAGAGATAGGGCGAGAGAGAGGCAGAGGAGGAGATAGATTGGGACAGAGGCAGAAAAGGAGAGAGGTAGGGAGAGAGAGGCAGAGAAGGCCATAGCTAGGGAGAGAGAGGCAGAGAAGGGGAAAGATAGGGAGAGAGAGAGAGAGAGAAGGAGATAGATGTGGACAGAGAGAGAGAGAGACAGAAAGTGGTAGGTAGGGAGAGAGCGAGAGAGAGAGCAGAATATAAATAGGGAGAGAGAGGCAGACAAAGACATAGATAGGGAGAGAGAGGCAGAGGAGGAGATAGATAGGGACAGAGAGAGAGACAGAAGGTGATAGATAGGGAGAGAGAGAGACAGAGAAGGATACAGATAGGGATTGAGAGGCAGAGAAAGAGATAGGGAGAGAGAGGCAGAGAAGGAGATAGAGAGAGAGAGAGAGAGAGAGAGAGAGAGGCAGAGGACATAGATAGGGAGAGAGGCAGAGAAGGATAAATAGGGAGAGAGTGGTAGAGAAGGTGACAGATAGAGAGAGGGAGAGCCAGAGAAGGAGATAGATAGGGAGAGAGAGAGAGGCAGAACGTAATAGATAGGGAGAGAGAGAGAAAGATATAGATAGGGAGTGAGAGGCAGAGAAAGAGATAGATAAGGAGACAGAGGCAGAGAAGGAGACAGAAAGGGAGAGAGAGGCAGAGAAGGAGATAGATGGGGAGAGAGAGCGTAGGTAATTGATAAGGAGAGAGAGAGAGAAAAGGTGATAGACAGTGGGGAGAGAGGTAGAGAAGGAGGTAGATAGGGAGAGAGAGAGAGACAGAGAAGGAGATAGACAGGAGAGAGAGAGAGGCAGAGAAGGATGTAGATAGGGACAGAGAGAGAGAGAAGGATATAGATAGGGAAAGAGAGGCAGAGAGAGAGAGAGACAGATAAGGAGAGGCAGAGAAGGTGATAGATAGGTAGGGAGAGGTGGAGAAGGTGATAGATAGGGAGAGAGAGAGAAGCAGAAAATGAGAGAGAGAGAGAGATAGGGAGAGAGAGAGAGAAGCAGAAAAGGAGAGAGAGAGAGAGAAAGAGAGAGAGAGACCATAGGTGATAGGGAGAGAGGCAGAGAGGGAGATATATAGGGATAGAGTTAGAGAAGGAGAGAGATAGGGAGAGAGAGATGCACAGAAGGAGCAACATAGGGAGATAGAGAGGTAGAGAAGGAGAAAGATAGGGAAAGAGAGAGGTAGAGAAGGAGACATATTGGGAGAGAGAGGCAGAAAAGGAGAGAGATAGTGAAAGAGAGGCAGAGAAGGAGATAGGGAGAGAGAGGCAGAGAAGGAGAAAGAGAGGGAGAGAGAGGCAGAAAAGGAGATAGATAGGGAGAGGGAGAGAGAGGGAGATAGGTAGGGAGAGAGAGAAGGTGACAGAAATGGAGACAGGCAGAGAGAGAAGGTGACAGAGAGGGAGTGAGCGAGAGAGAGAAGGATATAGATAGAGCGAGAGAGGCAGATAAATACAGAGATAGGGATAGAGAGGCAGAGAAGAAGACAGATAGGAGAGAGAGGCTGAGTAGGAGGACAGGTAGGGAGAGGAGGCAGAGAAGGAGGTAGGGAGAGAGAGACGCAGAGAAGGAGATCGGTAGGGAGAAAGAGAGAGAGAGCGCATAGCTAATAGATAGGGAGGGAGAGGGGCAGAGAAGGAGATAGATACGGAGGTAGAGAGGGAGAAAGTGAAAGAGATAGGGAGAAAGAGAGGTAGAGAAGGAGTGAGATACAGAGAGAGAGAGAGGCAGAGAAGAAGAGAGACAGGGAGAGAGAGAGGCAGAGAAGAAGAGACATGGAGAGAGAGAGAGGCAGAGAAGGAAGGAGATAGGGAAAGAGAGAGAGAGGAAGAGGAGGAGAGAGGTGGTGAGAGAGGCAGAGGAGGAGAGAGATAGCGAGAGATAGAGGCAGAGAAGGGGAGAGATAGGGAGAGAGTGCGAGAGAAGGTGATAGATAGGAAGAGAGAGAGAGAGAGTGAATTTGATACATAGGGAGAGAGAGAGAAGGTGATAAAGAGGGAGAGACAGAGAGAGAAGTATATAGATAAGGAGGGAGAGACAGAGAAGGAGGTAGATAGGCAGAGAGAGAGGCAGAGAAGGAGATAGATAGGGAGAGAGAGAGGCAGAGAAGGAGATAGACAGGGAGAGAGACAGAGAAGGAGATAAATAGGGAGAGAGAGAGGGACAGAAGGTCATAGGTAGGGAGAGAGAGAGAGAGAGGGAGAGATATAGATAGGGAGAGAGAGCAGAGAAGGAAACAGAAAGTGAGAGCGAAGCAGAGAAGGAGATAGATAGGGAGAAAGAGTGGCAGAGAAGGAGATAGACAGGGAGAGAGAGGCAGAGAAAGAGAATGATAGGGAGAAAGAGAGAGAGAGGGAGTGCATAGGTGATAGGGAGAGAGAGAAAAGGTGATGGATAGGGAGAGAGAGGGGCAGAGCAGGAGATAGATGGGGAGAGAGGGAGGCAGAGAAGGAGAGAGATAGGGTGAGAGAGGCAGAGAAAGAGATAGACAGAGAGAGAGAGAGAGGCAGAGAATGGGATAGATAGGGAATGAGAGACAGAAGGTGATAGAGAGGGAGAGACAGAGACAGAAAGAGATAGATAGGGAGAGAGAGGCAGAGAAGGAGATATATAGGGAGAGACAGAGGTAGAGAAGGAGATGGACAGGAGAGAGAGAGGCAGAGAAGGATGTAGATAGGGAGAGACTGAGAGAGAAGGATATATATAGGGAGAGAGAGGCAGAGCAAGAGCTAGATAGGGAGAGACGTGAGTAGTAGATAGATAGGGAGAGAGAGAGGCACAGGAGATAGAAAGGGAGAGAGACAAAGAGAGTGTATGTATCCCCATTTCAAAAACATTTGTCCTCATCTGTTACCTACAGTTCTATCTGGGTAAGATGTAGGGACCCATTGCCTGGGGCCTGGAAAGGGCCAGACCCGCTCTTCAGAGCAGGGAGAGGGTTTGTATGTGTCTTCCCTCAAATGAAAAAAGGCCCATTTGCGTACCAGCGAAAGACCTAAAATAATTGCCCCAACAAGGGGACACTGACAATCACTTCTCCAGGGAGTGTCCAACCCCTGAGGACTGTTCCTAAAATGGTCTTCACCCTGATAAACCAAACAATTCCCTCCCTTGCGGAGGATTGCTGGCTTTGTCTCTGATCTGGGCCTCCCTGGCTGCTTGCAGTACAGTTGCCCATACGACCTTAAAAAATTACTCAGCCACCTTCCCCATCCCTGTACAGCTTTTCCCAATGTTTCCTCTGGAAGTTACATTTGGGCCCCGCCTTCCCCTAGTAATTCCAGTATAGATGTGGGATACATTCATCCTTCCTTCTGTACTTTTAACACAACTGAGCCCAGTGCTCAACTCTGCCTGCCTTCTGGAATGGTTTATGTTTGTGGATTGAGGATGGCCTGATTTTCTGCCCACCAGTTGGACGGGCCTTTGTGCCCCAGCCACCTTAATCCCAGATGTAGATATCATTCATGGAAATGAGGCCCTCCCTATGCCCTCTCTTGATTACATAGGAGGGAGACCTGTCTCCAACAATAGCTAGATTCCCTGGCTGAGGTAGTCCTACAAAACAGGAATGGACTAGACCTGCTAACAGCTGAAAAGGGAGGCATATGCTTGTTTTTACAGGAAAAATGCTGCTTTTACACCAATAAACCGAGAATCGTCCAGGACAAGATTAAGAGGCTCCAGGAAGACTTGGAGAGGAGGCAGCGGGACCTCCAGGACAACCCGCTGCAGACGGGCTTACATGACTGCTTATCCTACCTTCTCCCTCTACTTGGGCCCCTACTTCTCCTTCTCCTTCTCCTCACTGTTGGGCCTTGTGTAATTAATAAGGTTGCTAGAAAATTTTCAGTGCCAGGGGTGGGATACCGTCTTCTCTTTCAGATGGCAGTGACCTTGGGACTACTTGGAAGTTACCATGGTGCTGGAAAGAAGTGACCAGAGTGCTCAGTACTGCAATATCTCTATCACACCTTCCAAGGCTCAGGGTCCATTGTTGAAGAGGTTGTAGAAAGAACATAAGAGGCAAAGGAATGGTATAACTCCTTACAGTGTGCTCCCCCAGACACAAAATAGCCTGGATGTCCATGACCCCACAGTGCTTGACACTACCTACACAGGACCATCATAAGAGGAGGAAAAATCATGACATCAAAATAAAAGAGAGACTGATTGAGATGGGGAAGGGATCTGATGGAGAATGGTGTTTCAAAGGGGAAAGTGGGGGAGGGGGAGGGTATTACCATGGGATATTTTTTATACTCATGGAAGTTGCCAATAAAAAAAATTGGTCAAAAAAACCATCTTGCACTATGGGCATGTTTAAACATCATTGGAATTGATAAAATTGTGGGGACTTTTAAAGTTGGACTGAATGCATTGCATTTTATATCATGTATGGTTATCAGTTTATGGGGGCTATGGGCAGAATGTGGTGGTTTGATTCAGGGGTCCCCCATAAACTTACATGTTCTGAATGATAGATACCCAGATGAGATTTGGGAATTAATGCGTCCTGGAAGCAGTGCATTGTTGGGGGCGGGCTTACGGGTATTACAGCCTTGGTCAGGTAATTTATGCCAGCAGCACAAACCTGACTGCAACAGGCACATTGTTTCAAACTATCACACCTTATGAATCATTCCTGTAACTGTAGAATATAGCCATACTGCTATCATAAGGGATACTTTGGATGTATTCTTGCATTTGTTTGCAAGGATTTTGTTTAAAACTTTTGTTTCTATGTTTAAGAGAATGGACATAAAATGTTACTGCTTGTTATAGACATGTTTAAATTATTAGCAAAATCTCAGTTTTAAACCTTGAGTGGTAAGATATATCTATACCGAGTCTCTCCTTGAAGTCAAAGATAATTAATTCAGCAAGACAATGTAAATAGGCAGAACTGAGATTCCTTGTGATCTTCCTTTGGCTGGAATTACACACATGGACCACCATAATCAGTATTGTAAAATACATCATACATTTTTTTTTTATTTGTAAGGAGAGAGAGAGGGAGAGAGAGAGACCATGAATGCCAGGGCTTCTACGTGCTGCAAATGAACTCAGGATGAACATAACACTCTCTTTATGTCTTCATGTTGGCACTGGGGAATTAAACATGAGTCACTGGGCTTTGCAGGCAATGCATTAATTTCTGAGTAATTTTCCCAATCCCACAACTAGCATTTTTACATGGGTACTGGGAATCCAAAGTCACTCTCTCATGCTTGCATGTAATGCACTTTACCCAATTAACCATCTCCCAATTCTTTTAAAACATGTTTTATAATAAAATATCAGATATTATTCTTAAATTCATTATATCTTATATCAATAACATGCATTAAAAACTGAATAACAGCTTGGCATAATGGCACATGCTTTTAATTCCACACTCCGAAGGCAGAGACAGATGGATCAGTGTGAGTTGGGGGCTGGCCTTAGAGTACGTAATGAGTTCCAAGTCAGCATCAATTGAAAAGAAACATGAGGCTAGAGGAGAAACTTTGCATTCAAATATCCAAATTTTGCTCCTGGACCCCATAAACCCATGACTATTTTATGATTGTATGAGCATTCAATCTGATGTAAAAGTCTCTATAGTCTTTAGCAAATATAAAACTGCTAAAAATCCAACATCTCAACTGAGAAGCCAGAAAGTCTGTTAATTTTGAGCTTTGTTAACTCAATGTACAGCTACTTATTTCCAAAACATAATAAAGAGTTCCATTGCAAAAAGAAGGTACAGCAAGGAAATGGTGAAGCAATATAATTGGGAAAACAAACAGGAAAACAAATTTCAAACCTTACAGCTTAACCTAAGGAACCTGAGCAAAAAAAAAAAAAAAAAAAAAAAATTTTTAAATCAACTGGTCTCAAAATTTAACCCCTCACCTGAAAACTAGCTTTATGGAGAAATTAAACTATGCCAGCATGAACAGCATTCCTTAGCAGCAATTCCAGGAAAATCAAAGCAGCTACACTGAAACAATTTTCATCTTCTCAGTTCTATTTTTTGTCATCATAGGGTTTCTACAGAAGACCTTAAAAATTCCCTTCATTGTGAAGTGGCAATTGAAGGGTTTGTGTTCTTCCTGACCCCTCTTTCCTGCCTTTGTTCTACTTCCAAAAGCAATACAAGTTGATTGACCAAAACAGAACAGTAATATCCTTTAGCATTGTCATTACAGACCTCCCCTATTTTCAGACTGATCAGGACTACTCATACTTTTATAATACGTATCAGTATTCTTATCTTCAAAGATCTCTTCAAAGATGCAGTTCAGACAAATGATGTTTCTATGTTTTGAAATTCAAAACTTGTAAAAATTTCCTCTGCAAGACAACAGATGATTCATTTTATATTCAACGTTCTTCATGTTCCCAGGAACTGGTGAGAACACAGCAAGTAATCATCACACAAAATACTACTATCAAAATTTCTGATACCCACACTTAATTTCTGCTTTTGGCTTTTCCAAATATCATGATTGGACATTAAGTTTTGTTTACATCACTGCATGGCTATTTAAGTACAAGTTTCTAAATCAATCCATATACATTAAAAAGAAGAAGATTGACATGTTTTCAGAAATTTACTAAGGTATGACTTAAAGAACAAAGTGCATTTTTTTCAGATTTGTGAATATTATCTGCAAGTTTTCAACATTCATTATATTCATATGATTTCTGAGTTATATGAATTTTCTCATACATAGTAGTCCATGACTGACAGATAAAAGCTTTTACACATTCATTATATTTACATGGATTTTCATCTGTGTGAGTTCTCTGATGCACAGTGACCTGTGACTGGAAGATGAATGTATTTCGACTGTTACATCTATATAGTTTAAGTTTTCTCTTCTATATGAATTCTCCAATACAAAAATTGGTTTGACTTCTACAAGAAACCTTTTTCAAATTTATTATATAAAACTGACTTCTCATCTGTGTGTGTTCTCTTATACCTCATGACTTACAACTTCAGTAAAAAGGTTTCCTCACTATTAATATATTCATTTGGCTTTTCACCTATATAAAGATCCACACTGAGTTGTGACTTTAGGCAGAAAGCTTTCTCACATCTTTTACATTAATACTCACTGGGAGTTGAATGTGTTTCCACATTCATTATATTTGTATGATTTCTTTCCAATGTGAGTTCTCTGATACATAGTGTGCTGTGATTTGAAGATGAAAACCTTCCCACACTATGATACTCATATGGATTCTCACCTGGGTGTTTTGTAATGTTTAATAACATTTGACTTAGCAATAAAAGCTTTCACATATTCATCATATTCATACGCTTCTCACTTTTATGACTTCTATGATGCTTATAAAGATCTGACTTGGCAAGAAAAGCTCTCCCACATTAAGTACACTCATATGTCTTTAAACTTGTGTGATTTCTCTAGTGCAGAGTGAGATGTGTCTTGAAGATGAAACTATTACCATATTTACTACATTCAGATGAATTCTTTTATGTTTCCTAAGGTCTTACTTTGCAAGGAAAGCTGTTATTCATTACATTGATATGGCTTCTCATGTATACGAATTCTCTGATGACTGGTTAGCAATGACTTGGAGATGAAAGCTTTCCCACAGTTCATTCACATGGCTTTCCACCTGCGTGAATTCTCTGATGATTAGTGAGTGGTGACTTGGAGATGAAAGCTTTCCCACATTCAGTACATTCATATGGCTTCTCACCTTTGTGACTTCTCTGATGCTTAATAAGAAATGATTTGCAGATGAAGGCTTTCACACATTCAGTACATTCAAATGGCTTTTCACCTGTGCGTCTTCTCTGATGCTTAATAAGATGTGACTTGTAGACAAAGGTTTTCCCACATTCAGTACATTCATATACCTTCTCACCTGTGTGATTTCTCTGATGCCTATTAAAATGATACTTGGAGATGAAGACTTTTCCACATTCAGTACATTCATATGGCTTCTCACCTGTGTGAGTTCTCTGATGCCTAATAAGATGTGACTTGGAGCTGAAGGCTTTACCACATTCAGTACATTCATATGGCTTCTCACCTGTGTGTTGTCTCTGATGAATTATGACATCTCCCTTGCGGAGGAAGCCTTTTCCACACTGAATACATTTATATGGTTTATCACCTGTGTGGATTCTCTGATGAGCAGTGAGCATTGAATTGTAGTTGAAGGCTTTCCCACATTCAGTACATTTATATGGCTTTTCACCTGTATGAATTCTCAAATGAATAGTTAGGTATGACTTGGAGACATAAGCTTTCTGACACTCAGTACATACATATGGCTTTTCCCCTGTGTGAGTTTTCTCATGCCTAATAAGATATGACTTGCAGACAAAGGCTTTCCCACATTCAGTACATTCATATGGCTTCTCACCTGTGTGACTTCTCTGATGCTTAATAAATATGACTTGCAGACGAAGGCTTTCCCACATTCAGTACATTCATATGGCTTCTCACCTGTGTGGATTCTCTGATGCTTAATAAGACGTGACTTGAAGGTGAAAGCTTTCCCACATTCAGTACATTCATGTGGCTTCTCACCTGTGTGGATTCTCTGATGAGCATTGAGATTTGAATTGGAGATGAAGGCTTTTCCACATTCAACACATTCATATGGCTTCTCACCTGTGTGGATTCTCTGATGAGTAGTGAGACTTGAATTGGAGATGAAGGCTTTTCCACATTCAGCACATTCATATGGCTTCTCACTTGTGTGGGTTCTCTGATGAGTAGTGAGATTTGAATTGGAGATGAAGGATTTTCCACATTCAGCACATTCATATGGCTTCTCACCTGTGTGAGTTCTCTGATGCCTTAGAAGATCTGACTTCGAGATGAAACATTTTCCACATTCAATACATTTATATGGTTTCTTACCTGTGTGACTTCTGTGATGAGTAGTGAGCTGTGACTTGTAGATGAAGCCTTTTCCACATTCAATACATTCATATGGCTTCTCTCTTGTGTGAGTTATCTTATAATTAGTGAGTTGTGACTTGGAGATGAAAGCATTCCCATATTCAATACACTCATATGGCTTTTCACCTGTGTGTGTTTGAGGATGGACAGTGAGATGTGATTGGGTGATGTAAGGTTTTACACATTCTTACATTCATAAGGGTTCTCACCTGTGTGAATTCTCTGATGCTTATTAGGATCTGAGTTCATAAAGGAGGCTTTCCCACATGCATTACATTCATATGGCTTATTGAGAGTGACTTGGACATGAAAGCTTTCCCACATTTGCTACATTTGTATGCCTTATAACCTTTGTGAGTTTGATAATGCATAGTGGGATGTGACTGGGTGAGGTAAGCTTTTCCACATACATTACAGTCATAAGGTTTCTTACCTGTTTGAGTTCTCTGATGATTACTGAGGTGTGACTTGGAGATAAAAGTTGTCCTACATTCATACACCTTGTCACCTGTGTTTGTTCCTTGATAACAAGTCTGATGTAACCTCTCATAAACAGTATTCTGGCATTGTTTAAAATTATCAGTCTCTGTCCAGTGCATTTTCTGTTGAGTTTTTAATTCTGATAAATAAAAACAAACTTATTAAATTCAAAATATTAAACAAAAATTTTACTCACAAGGGCTTCCTAGTATTTGGTAGAGTATTATAATTTACAAAAAGATATCTCACAATTATGTTAATACTACTTTTCAATTGACTTCTTTACTATTTTCTATGGAGAGTTTCTTGACATGGGGCATGTCTTACACAACAAAGTACAAACTCACCAAATGTTTTCCTATTTAGCAGAATTTATTAGAGACCTCTAAGTGAGATGACTTTTTTGGTTGTTTGGTTTTCTTGCCTCCTCAATAAGTTCTGGTCTAATTTTTTTTTTTTTTGAAGAATTCAATTCTCTCAGATAACGTTTATTTAACAATTTAATTTTCAGTGAAATAACTGATTGGATGTGAAGAAAAGTTTTTATTTTCCACTGGCAGTTACTTGCCTAAGTGTTTACACATCATTTTAGCACATGTTGACTGAATGTTTTTCTCTACAGATATTTGGTTTATTTGCAAAGACTAGTGCCAAATTCTACAATAATATGGGGCATGTTTTGTTATTGTTTCTAGTTTCTCCACTACCACCTTCCTTCATGGTACAAATTCATGATAGGTTTTTTTTCTTCTTCTGTGTTTATATGTGAATGTCTGTTTGTGAGTTTGGAAATGTGTGTTACCAAATGCATGCTTTCTGATAATAAGTCAAGCTTGAGTGTCAGTCATTGCCTTTCATTTTGTTTAACAGTGCCTCCTTGTGTAAAATGCTGCATATGTAATAATTATGCACTATGAGATTTGAGGGATTTTCAGTATTCTGGTTGCTTCTAGGGATCTGAACTCATGATTATGCAAAAAACATATGAAAACACTGAGTGAGCTCCCCAGCCACTATTGCATTTCATAATGCAATTTTTAAAATACTATTATCTAATTATAATAATAGATGAACATGGTTTTCAATCATTATTATTATGAATGAAGGAGAAAAGAAGGAAGATGACACAGAAAAAATCCTGCATGAGAAAGAAGAAAACCAAACCACATGAGGATATGAAAGCAAAATAATAGTAATTAAACTAAAAATTAAAATTAAAATATGAATATGAAAAGCATAACAATATGAGTAAAACAAAAACAAAGCTATTAATGCAGAAAAACAGTTAAAAATAAGGAGAAAAGAACAAATTGGAGAACAGCTGTATTCTTTCTACAAGTGGTTATTGGCAGAAGTAATGGTGGTTCATCTGTAGACTGATATTGTCATTCTGTGCTCATTGTTGATGTTGGTGGTATATATGCATGGATGGATGGACCCATAAGTAAGGCCAATTGCAGGTATGCAGGAAAATAAAATTGTATTTTCATATAAAAAGCCAGTAGAAAACCTTGAGATTGATATAATAGGCACAGTCTTAAATGTATTCCACATACGGGCAAAAATAAAAGGCCTCTCAATTGTCTATCAAACAGTAAAAAACCAGAAACAAGGACACTTAGTTCAATTGAGGGATTTAAGTGCCCAAGCAAGAATCAAGTATATGTGCTAAGGGGAAAGATCCACCCATATAATTGACCCAGTTTTATAATTTTCAGTCATTTTACAACTAAACATGTGACATTATAATGAATGTCTAAAGGCCAAACAACATAATTAATATAGGCTTAACATTCCCTATACTTTGAACATCAATAAGCAATATGGTTGACTCTTCACCATGAAGGGGGAGAACACCAAAACTTCCCTCCTTTGGATCTCTAATGTAAAACTTGATCAGCAATTCTCCATTTGCTCCTGTATTCATCTCCCATGCATAAATATTTAATGTGTAAAGATTCTCTGCACTACCCATGTTTTCAGGTTTCAAAATTTTCAAATGGTTAATTCTAGCACTTCTCTCATGTGAGTCTATTGTTACAGAGTGAGTAATAGTCATACTGATCTGAATCTCTAGAATTAACACCTGCAAGAGACACATATTTCTAATAGCCCTACAGATACCACTCTTGACACAAGGACTCTTTCCATTGTCTGGTCTGATGTTGTACATGTTGGTTTATATTTTATTTTCATCTAGAATATGAGAATGGACTATTTCTTACTTTTGTTTGAACTGTTATTTAGATTTTCTTTCTTCAATGTCTCAAATGCTTATGTATAAATCCCTGACACACTTTCTGTATTTCACAAAATTTGAACCTACATTCTCATGCACATTTCACAGATGTGTTCTAATTTCTTATCATGGAATCTCTGATGCTGCCTTTTTTCAGTTACTTCTAAATCTCACAGGTAGTAGTAAATACAATTATGTTAAATACTTTCTTTCTGTCAACATTGTAAGCAAAACCACCATTATAGAACTGTATACTTGAATAAATATTTTTCTTCCTTAAGGTGTTTCTTCTAAGGATTTTGTCACAGCAGTGAAAGTGACTAATGGCATTATTATACTGAAACATACAGAAAATGGTCAGTTAACAATATAGTACAATATCTAACACACATTTTCCCAGACCACCTAAACAGGGAATTAAATTTTGGAATGCCTAAGAAAGCATTCTTCAATATCAGAAAAATAAGAAGTTTCTCCAAGTCATAAAAGGTGTGTGATTCACAGCAATAATACTTATGACAATTCCTAATAAGTTCTCATCTCACTGACCTATGTTACATATTATGCATTTACTTGCCTGGAAGCCTCTGGATTGAGCCTTCTAATACACTCCATGGTGCAAAACCATGCTCCAACTTGAAGATCAAATCTGGTTTGGACATACAGTTCCCTGTCATTAGGAAATAATGTACAAATTGTGTCAATATGTTATATTAGGTGGACTTCGGTAAGATAAAAGCTACATTTCTACACCTGATCTCTATTAGGTGAACTGCAAAGTTAGCTGAGAGAAAGTTTATACTCCCAGTGTTCATTAATTAGAATATTTGCCTGAAGTGACTTTCATGTATAATACAATGATTTTTTTTTTTATTTTTTACAAAGTATGGACTCATTCTAGCCCAGGTTGGCCAAGAACAGATACTGTAGCCTAAGACTGGCCTCATAATTGTGGAGGTCTTTCTAACTCTGCCTCAGACATTTTGGGACAAAAATCTTAAACACAGATTAAAAAAAAAAAAAACATCGAATATATAGAGCATAATGGAAGGGGAACATAATGAAACTAGAAAGACAACAAATGACATTAGTGATAAGTGGAAATAAGAGAAAGTAGTCATAAAAAGAAGAGAGGAATATTGTGGGTAAAGAGTTCAATTAAAGAATTTAATTTAAAAAAGAAAAAAGTAAAATAGGGGCTGAGGAGATGCCATAGCGGTTAAGGCATTTGTCTGCAAAGGCAAAAGAAGGTTCAATTCCCCAGTACCCACACAAGCCAAATGACCAAGGTAATACATGCATCTGGAGTTTGTTTGCAGTGGCTGAAAGCCCTGCCAAACTGATTCTATCTGCCTTATCCTGTCTCTCAACCTCTCTAATAAATAAATAAAGATTAAAAAAAAAAACAGAAAAGAGGATAAAGAACTAAATTTTTAAAGCTGAGCCAAAAATTGCATTACTATTTAAAAATACCTTAGGAAAATGAAGAAATCACAAGGAATATTAGGAAAGAATGGACTTGGGATATATAAGAATTTCCCTTAAGTAAGCGAATGTACAAAATAACCATGTTCTAGAGTAAAACAAATGAAATGCAAATAATTTGAAGAGGGCCAACCAAGTAAAGCACATGAATGCCCTTACACACATACACATATACACAAATAAAGTTAAAGAAAAATAAAAAATTTCTATTAATCAACACAGCACTATAATGTAACCAGTAATGTTGTGTATAACAGAGGGCCTAAATGTACTTATCCATCACTCTTCAAGTCTTAGTTATGAAAAATAGCTTAGCGATAGAACACTTTTCCAGGATATATGAACTGCTACATTCAATTCAAAGCATAAAGAAGAAAAAATAATGAAACCTTAGCCTAAGATATATGATCAGTACAATAAACAAAGTCGATACAAATCACAAGGGAAACTAGAAAAATGTCCTTGTCTGGAGGTCAAATGAACATATATATTTTAACAAAAGACTCTAAGAAGAAATTGATCCAGGTATGGTGGCACACTCCTTCACCACAAACAATTGGGTACCCAAGGTAGGAAAATCACTAAGATTTTGAGGACATACTTGGTGACAGAGTGAACTCCTGGATAACCTAGGGTAGAGTGAGATCCAGTTTCCAAATAAAAAGAAAACATTAACAATGGTGGTATGAAGATAACTGTAGGGGACTATGTGAAGTAATAAAAGTATTTCCTCTGGTGATGAATTGACTGTCATCATCTTAAAGCAAAGCAGCTCTCCTGACCTCCAAAATATTTTCAACACACTCATAACAAAGAAATCAAGAATGCTGTAACACTTACATAAGTCTATGGTAATGGAAATAGACAATCAACACTCAACAACCAGAAACAAATGCTATAACTTCTCACTTGATATTCCAATTGGTATTGTGTAAATAAGCAATAAAACCAGGTTAGGGTTTTCATTTTATTTTTGCAGTGAAAATATGTATCATAGAAGAATTTGCTTTCTAAGTAACCCAATAAGCTCACTCAGAAAGGGGAATTCATAATTTCTACTTTGGGCTATCACATCCCTCTATAATTGGAGTGAATAGATGTGATTTCAGTTCCCCCCAAAAATTCATGGGATATAAATGAAATATGACCAACACTGAAACAAAATTCCTGCATGTTTTCATTATACTTCCAACTCCAAGTTTACATAATAGAGGTAGAAAATACAACAAGTAATCACAATGTGGAAATGAGTAGAAGGAAAGGGATAGAATGAGTATAGTTAGAATTAACTGGGTACATTTGGAAGAAATAATTTCTTATGTTGTATAGCACAGAAGTAAGTTAGCATGCTTCCAGCAACAATTACACTAGTATTTCAAAATAGTTACTAGAATTTGAGTGTTCCCCATACAACTAATGCCTGATCTGACAGACTCTTGTCATTATATGTGTGTACTGTAAATCCACTTTGTTCTATATAATATGTTCCATTAAGTATGTCAGTTTAAGAGTAAAATATCAAAACAATACTACACGCTGGTAATAATGACTACACTTATTCACCAAAAAGAAAGGAATTGCTACTCAGAAATGCACAGGAGTGTAGCTCACCCAAGAACATCAGGCTGCTGTAGTTCTCCAGCATCACATCTCTGTAGAGGTTTTGCTGAACAACATCCAGGTGCTGCCACTCTTGCCAGGTAAAGTCCACAGCTACATCTTCAAATGACACTAATTGCTATAATGAGATATTTCTCTTCAACTCAAGATACAAAATAGGGGTCTAGTAAACTGGACTTCATGTTCTATGTGTATCTTGGTAGGGTCTTCTTCAATAAGCACAAAGTTTATATGCTGTATCATGGAAGAAAGGACTCAAGACTAATATCATTCCTGCATATTGCTGTAGTGATTCAAGAAAATAAGTTCTTTTTGTTGTTGTTTGTTTGTTGTTGTTTGTTTGTTTGTATTTTTGAGTTAGGGTTTCGTTGTAGCCCAGGCCAACCTGAAATTCACTATGTAATCTCAGGGTTGCCTCAAACTCACAGCACTCCTCCTTCCTCAGCCTCCCAAGTGCTGGGATTAAAGGCTTATGCCACCATGCCTGGTGTAAGATTATTCTCACCTGTGTGAATTCTCTGATGCTTAATAAGAAATGATTTGCAGATGAAGGCTTTCCCACATTCAGTACATTCATATGGCTTCTCACCTGTGTGAGTTCTCTGATGCCTAATAAGATGTGACTTGGAGCTGAAGGCTTTACCACATTCAGTACATTCATGTGGCTTCTCACCTGTGTGATTTCTCTGATGCCTATTAAAATGATACTTGGAGATGAAGACTTTTCCACATTCAGCACATTCATATGGCTTCTCACCTGTGTGGATTCTCTGATGAGCATTGAGATTTGAATTGGAGATGAAGGCTTTTCCACATTCAATACATTCATATGGCTTCTCTCTTGTGTGAGTTATCTTATAATTAGTGAGTTGTGACTTGGAGATGAAAGCTTTCCACATTCAGTACATTCATGTGGCTTCTCACCTGTGTGGATTCTCTGATGAGTAGTGAGACTTGAATTGGAGATGAAGGCTTTTCCACATTCAGTACATTCATATGGTTTACTAACAGATAAAGGTATATAAAGCCTATTTCTTTCGTAGCTAGTAATTTATGTTAAAATGGAGTTTAAGCAGAAGTACTTTAGAGATAGATATTATTGTACCCAGAACCAATGCATTGTTATTAGAAAAAACCAGGGTAGGTTGTCTTCCACTGACTGTTATCCATAAAGTCCACTGATGTCAGAGAATACTTCAAGCATTGCCAAGACCTTAGTTATCCTTTAGAACCAGGAGGTAAAAATCTATTGTTAAAGACTCTACATGTGTGAGATGCAGGACTCTGCTAAATCAAGTTGCAGCAAAGATGGAAGCCTCCTCCCAGTTAGCTGGCTATCAATGTACTAGGAAGAGCAAAGTAACCTGTTGGGAGAGAAAAGTAATCAATGGTGCTACCCTGTGGTGACCACACAAGTTTTATTGATGATCACTGGTATCAATGTATCAATTGGTTCAATAGTGCTATGTCCATTATGGGGTGAGCAGTGAGCACTGAATTGCAGATGAAGGCTTTCCCACATTCAGTACATTCATATGGCTTCTCACCTGTGTGATTTCTCTGATGCCTATTAAAATGATACTTGGAGATGAAGACTTTTCCACATTCAGTACATTCATATGGCTTCTCACCTGTGTGATTTCTCTGATGCCTATTAAAATGATACTTGGAGATGAAGACTTTTCCACATTCAGTACATTCATGTGGCTTCTCACCTGTGTGGATTCTCTGATGAGTAGTGAGATTTGAATTGGAGATGAAGGCTTTTCCACATTCAATACATTTATATGGTTTATCACCTGTGTGGATTCTCTGATGAGCATTGAGATTTGAATTGGAGATGAAGGCTTTTCCACATTCAATACATTTATATGGTTTATCACCTGTGTGGATTCTCTGATGCTTAATAAGATGTGACTTGGAGCTGAAGGCTTTACCACATTCAGTACATTCATGTGGCTTCTCACCTGTGTGGATTCTCTGATGAGTAGTGAGATTTGAATTGGAGATGAAGGCTTTTCCACATTCAGCACATTCATATGGCTTCTCACCTGTGTGATTTCTCTGATGCCTATTAAAATGATACTTGGAGATGAAGACTTTTCCACATTCAGCACATTCATATGGCTTCTCACCTGTGTGGATTCTCTGATGAGTAGTGAGACTTGAATTGGAGATGAAGGATTTTCCACATTCAGCACATTCATATGGCTTCTCACCTGTGTGAATTCTCTGATGCTTAATAAGAAATGATTTGCAGATGAAGGCTTTCCCACATTCAGTACATTCATATGGCTTCTCACCTGTGTGATTTCTCTGATGCCTATTAAAATGATACTTGGAGATGAAGACTTTTCCACATTCAGCACATTCATATGGCTTCTCACCTGTGTGATTTCTCTGATGCCTATTAAAATGATACTTGGAGATGAAGACTTTTCCACATTCAGCACATTCATATGGCTTCTCACCTGTGTGAGTTCTCTGATGCCTAATAAGATGTGACTTGGAGCTGAAGGCTTTACCACATTCAGTACATTCATATGGCTTATTGAGAGTGACTTGGACATGAAAGCTTTCCCACATTCAGTACATTCATATGGCTTCTCACCTGTGTGAATTCTCTGATGACTGGTTAGCAATGACTTGGAGATGAAAGCTTTCCACATTCAGTACATTCATGTGGCTTCTCACCTGTGTGGATTCTCTGATGAGCATTGAGATTTGAATTGGAGATGAAGGCTTTTCCACATTCAATACATTTATATGGTTTATCACCTGTGTGGATTCTCTGATGAGCATTGAGATTTGAATTGGAGATGAAGGCTTTTCCACATTCAGTACATTCATGTGGCTTCTCACCTGTGTGGATTCTCTGATGAGCATTGAGATTTGAATTGGAGATGAAGGCTTTTCCACATTCAGTACATTCATGTGGCTTCTCACCTGTGTGGATTCTCTGATGAGTAGTGAGATTTGAATTGGAGATGAAGGATTTTCCACATTCAGCACATTCATATGGCTTATTGAGAGTGACTTGGACATGAAAGCTTTCCCACATTCAGTACATTCATATGGCTTCTCACCTGTGTGATTTCTCTGATGCCTATTAAAATGATACTTGGAGATGAAGACTTTTCCACATTCAGTACATTCATATGGCTTCTCACCTGTGTGAGTTCTCTGATGCCTAATAAGATGTGACTTGGAGCTGAAGGCTTTACCACATTCAGTACATTCATATACCTTCTCACCTGTGTGGATTCTCTGATGAGTAGTGAGACTTGAATTGGAGATGAAGGCTTTTCCACATTCAATACATTTATATGGTTTATCACCTGTGTGGATTCTCTGATGCTTAATAAGATGTGACTTGGAGCTGAAGGCTTTACCACATTCAGTACATTCATATGGCTTCTCACCTGTGTGAGTTCTCTGATGCCTAATAAGATGTGACTTGGAGCTGAAGGCTTTACCACATTCAGTACATTCATATGGCTTCTCACCTGTGTGAGTTCTCTGATGCCTAATAAGATGTGACTTGGAGCTGAAGGCTTTACCACATTCAGTACATTCATGTGGCTTCTCACCTGTGTGAATTCTCTGATGCTTAATAAGATGTGACTTGGAGCTGAAGGCTTTACCACATTCAGTACATTCATATACCTTCTCACCTGTGTGGATTCTCTGATGAGTAGTGAGATTTGAATTGGAGATGAAGGCTTTTCCACATTCAATACATTCATATGGCTTCTCACCTGTGTGATTTCTCTGATGCCTATTAAAATGATACTTGGAGATGAAGACTTTTCCACATTCAGTACATTCATATGGCTTCTCACCTGTGTGAATTCTCTGATGCTTAATAAGAAATGATTTGCAGATGAAGGCTTTCCCACATTCAGTACATTCATATGGCTTCTCTCTTGTGTGAGTTATCTTATAATTAGTGAGTTGTGACTTGGAGATGAAAGCTTTCCATCTCAGAGAAAATTTTGTTTTCAATAATCCTCTGTGTAAGTTGACATTGACCTAGAGCATAAACTCAGTAATTATATCTATGATATCAGGAAACAAATGACATTGGTTATGTAAAAATACATTTCCCCATAGGCTTTATATAAACGTGACCTTTTGTTTCTTCTTTGCCTGCTGCTTCATGTGCTGGTGCCTGGGTGGTGCCTGGATGGGGGCGGGAGATTGCTGGGTTTAAAGGTTGTTTGCAAATGCCCAGGGGATGTTCATTGCACCACACAGGGAGGGAGTCAGGTGATCTACCTAGTGGCAGAAGAGAATCACAGGGGAATGGGATACGTGAAGGCTGCTGGCTAATAAGGAGTTTCTTAGGCAACTGGCCAAAAGTCACATAGCTATGAACAAAGCCTAAGTTCAGGTGTGCTGGGCTTGGAGAGGGAATGGCCTCCTGTTGCCCGGTGGTCCTTAGCTATGTCTGGCAACTCAGGCCCATCACCTAAAGGCTAGCCTGTGCCTGGCAGTGCCCAACAGGCACCAAGTTTGTGTTGTAGTGACCTTCTCAATACTTGGATCAAGCATCAGACTAGAAGCAGATTGTGGCAAGAAAGGGTTGATTTTAACTGACAGTACTGAAGGGAAGCTTCTTGATAGTTGGGCAAAGATAGTACAGCAGAGGCTGGATGTCATGTTCTTGTGAGCATCTGGTGGAAAACAGCACCAGGAGATTGAGGCAAGTTTCTTAAGTTGGAACTGTCTATTATAGCCCTAAGTCCAATACTAACAACACACCTCCTCCAGCAATTATCCATCACTAAAATTTTCATGATCTAGGAACAAATCTTGCAAATGTGATGTTAATTGATGTTACCTTCTAATGAAAACTTAAACTTAACCAAACCACAATGCCAAAAAATGGCATATGTATTTCGACTGTTACATCTATATAGTTTAAGTTTTCTCTTCTATATGAATTCTCCAATACAAAAATTGGTTTGACTTCTACAAGAAACCTTTTTCAAATTTATTATATAAAACTGACTTCTCATCTGTGTGTGTTCTCTTATACCTCATGACTTACAACTTCAGTAAAAAGGTTTCCTCACTATTAATATATTCATTTGGCTTTTCACCTATATAAAGATCCACACTGAGTTGTGACTTTAGGCAGAAAGCTTTCTCACATCTTTTACATTAATACTCACTGGGAGTTGAATGTGTTTCCACATTCATTATATTTGTATGATTTCTTTCCAATGTGAGTTCTCTGATGCCTAATAAGATGTGACTTGGAGCTGAAGGCTTTACCACATTCAGTACATTCATATGGCTTCTCACCTGTGTGGATTCTCTGATGAGCATTGAGATTTGAATTGGAGATGAAGGCTTTTCCACATTCAATACATTTATATGGTTTATCACCTGTGTGGATTCTCTGATGAGTAGTGAGACTTGAATTGGAGATGAAGGCTTTTCCACATTCAATACATTTATATGGTTTATCACCTGTGTGGATTCTCTGATGCTTAATAAGATGTGACTTGGAGCTGAAGGCTTTACCACATTCAGTACATTCATATACCTTCTCACCTGTGTGAGTTCTCTGATGCACAGTGACCTGTGACTGGAAGATGAATGTATTTCGACTGTTACATCTATATAGTTTAAGTTTTCTCTTCTATATGAATTCTCCAATACAAAAATTGGTTTGACTTCTACAAGAAACCTTTTTCAAATTTATTATATAAAACTGACTTCTCATCTGTGTGTGTTCTCTTATACCTCATGACTTACAACTTCAGTAAAAAGGTTTCCTCACTATTAATATATTCATTTGGCTTTTCACCTATATAAAGATCCACACTGAGTTGTGACTTTAGGCAGAAAGCTTTCTCACATCTTTTACATTAATACTCACTGGGAGTTCATATATATATTCCAAAGTATAGTGTTGTGAGTATTAGAGGCACTTACTGGGTCAAAAATTGGGAGACCAACACTCAAATGAAGGTGGTTTGTCAAGGCAAACTTTACTTCTGCACAGAACAATATGTATACACCAAAAATCTGGTATAAGCAAGCATATCAAACTGTAAGACCACCTACCTTTTACCCACAAATGAAAAAGAGCCCTGGGTATCATTTCATTTGTTGATGCTTAGCCTTACAATCTATACCAGGTTGGTTACTTTGAAATATTTTATTTTCTTTGAATGAGAAAGAAAGAAGCAGATATATAGAGGAAGGTCAGACCAGGGCCTGTAGCCACTGCCAACAAACTCCAGAAGCATGCACTACCTGTGCATCTGGATTACATGGGTAATGGGAAATTGAATCTGGGTCCTTAAGCTAGAAATGTTTGGACTTGTATGTGAGTTGCAATAAAATTCAGTAGCAGAGGCCATTTAGCTAGAAAGAGGATATAAAAGAGGGAGGAGAGGAGGACTTAAGGGGATGGTATTGTACATATGTAAGTAGAAGAACAGCTTCATGGGGATAGGAAAGAACTAATTGATGTCAAGGGAAGTAATTGAGCAAAGGAAAGGTGGGGGACAGTTAATCAAAACCTCAAAGGGTATGAATAAGTCATATGGAAACCTACTTTTTGAGACAATGGCCCACCCAGAAGCCATAGAGTGTTACTCAAAAAATTTCAGTGTCAGGAAAAAGATACTGTCCAGTGAGTTGTTAGCCAAGGAGGAAACTTATGCCCCTTCCCCCCAAAAATTTCACAGGCCATTGCCAAAGATCTTAGTTTTAATGGTGAGATCTTATTGCTGAAGATGCCACATGTTTGGGCTGCAAAGTCACTGAGATATCCTGTTGGAGCTGAGCTGAAATCCTCCTCCATGTAGACCAGCTGACATAAAGCTATAAAAAGCTATCCTGCATGCATCTCTGTGGGAAATAAGAAGTTACCAGTGGAAGTAAACTACAGTGGACAATCCAAGATTTACATTTGGCTAGGCAGGTCAAATGAGAAAACAGGTGCAATAGTGGCATTCTGTTAAGGGATAAACAATCATTCCCTACTGGGACTGGAGGCCTGCTCCATTGGAGGGAGCATGCCTGATATTGAAAACCTATGACAGGGAAAGTCATGAGGTCTAGGAGGGTAACACCTGCTGGTGTCTGAATAAATGTATATACTATGCTCACCAAACTTCCTAGTAAACTCTTCTCTATGAGTAGTGAGATTTGAATTGGAGATGAAGGCTTTTCCACATTCAATACATTTATATGGTTTCTTACCTGTTTGAGTTCTCTGATGATTACTGAGGTGTGACTTGGAGATAAAAGTTGTCCTACATTCATACACCTTGTCACCTGTGTTTGTTCCTTGATAACAAGTCTGATGTAACCTCTCATAAACAGTATTCTGGCATTGTTTAAAATTATCAGTCTCTGTCCAGTGCATTTTCTGTTGAGTTTTTAATTCTGATAAATAAAAACAAACTTATTAAATTCAAAATATTAAACAAAAATTTTACTCACAAGGGCTTCCTAGTATTTGGTAGAGTATTATAATTTACAAAAAGATATCTCACAATTATGTTAATACTACTTTTCAATTGACTTCTTTACTATTTTCTATGGAGAGTTTCTTGACATGGGGCATGTCTTACACAACAAAGTACAAACTCACCAAATGTTTTCCTATTTAGCAGAATTTATTAGAGACCTCTAAGTGAGATGACTTTTTTGGTTGTTTGGTTTTCTTGCCTCCTCAATAAGTTCTGGTCTAATTTTTTTTTTTTTTTACAAAGTATGGACTCATTCTAGCCCAGGTTGGCCAAGAACAGATACTGTAGCCCAAGACTGGCCTCATAATTGTGGAGGTCTTTCTAACTCTGCCTCAGACATTTTGGGACAAAAATCTTAAACACAGATTAAAAAAAAAAAACAGAAAAGAGGATAAAGAACTAAATTTTTAAAGCTGAGCCAAAAATTGCATTACTATTTAAAAATACCTTAGGAAAATGAAGAAATCACAAGGAATATTAGGAAAGAATGGACTTGGGATATATAAGAATTTCCCTTAAGTAAGCGAATGTACAAAATAACCATGTTCTAGAGTAAAACAAATGAAATGCAAATAATTTGAAGAGGGCCAACCAAGTAAAGCACATGAATGCCCTTACACACATACACATATACACAAATAAAGTTAAAGAAAAATAAAAAATTTCTATTAATCAACACAGCACTATAATGTAACCAGTAATGTTGTGTATAACAGAGGGCCTAAATGTACTTATCCATCACTCTTCAAGTCTTAGTTATGAAAAATAGCTTAGCGATAGAACACTTTTCCAGGATATATGAACTGCTACATTCAATTCAAAGCATAAAGAAGAAAAAATAATAAACCTTAGCCTAAGATATATGATCAGTACAATAAACAAAGTCGATACAAATCACAAGGGAAACTAGAAAAATGTCCTTGTCTGGAGGTCAAATGAACATATATATTTTAACAAAAGACTCTAAGAAGAAATTGATCCAGGTATGGTGGCACACTCCTTCACCACAAACAATTGGGTACCCAAGGTAGGAAAATCACTAAGATTTTGAGGACATACTTGGTGACAGAGTGAACTCCTGGATAACCTAGGGTAGAGTGAGATCCAGTTTCCAAATAAAAAGAAAACATTAACAATGGTGGTATGAAGATAACTGTAGGGGACTATGTGAAGTAATAAAAGTATTTCCTCTGGTGATGAATTGACTGTCATCATCTTAAATCAAAGCAGCTCTCCTGACCTCCAAAATATTTTCAACACACTCATAACAAAGAAATCAAGAATGCTGTAACACTTACATAAGTCTATGGTAATGGAAATAGACAATCAATGCTCAACAACCAGAAACAAATGCTATAACTTCTCACTTGATATTCCAATTGGTATTGTGTAAATAAGCAATAAAACCAGGTTAGGGTTTTCATTTTATTTTTGCAGTGAAAATATGTATCATAGAAGAATTTGCTTTCTAAGTAACCCAATAAGCTCACTCAGAAAGGGGAATTCATAATTTCTACTTTGGGCTATCACATCCCTCTATAATTGGAGTGAATAGATGTGATTTCAGTTCCCCCCAAAAATTCATGGGATATAAATGAAATATGACCAACACTGAAACAAAATTCCTGCATGTTTTCATTATACTTCCAACTCCAAGTTTACATAATAGAGGTAGAAAATACAACAAGTAATCACAATGTGGAAATGAGTAGAAGGAAAGGGATAGAATGAGTATAGTTAGAATTAACTGGGTACATTTGGAAGAAATAATTTCTTATGTTGTATAGCACAGAAGTAAGTTAGCATGCTTCCAGCAACAATTACACTAGTATTTCAAAATAGTTACTAGAATTTGAGTGTTCCCCATACAACTAATGCCTGATCTGACAGACTCTTGTCATTATATGTGTGTACTGTAAATCCACTTTGTTCTATATAATATGTTCCATTAAGTATGTCAGTTTAAGAGTAAAATATCAAAACAATACTACACGCTGGTAATAATGACTACACTTATTCACCAAAAAGAAAGGAATTGCTACTCAGAAATGCACAGGAGTGTAGCTCACCCAAGAACATCAGGCTGCTGTAGTTCTCCAGCATCACATCTCTGTAGAGGTTTTGCTGAACAACATCCAGGTGCTGCCACTCTTGCCAGGTAAAGTCCACAGCTACATCTTCAAATGACACTAATTGCTATAATGAGATATTTCTCTTCAACTCAAGATACAAAATAGGGTCTAGTAAACTGGACTTCATGTTTCTATGTGTATCTTGGTAGGGACTTCTTCAATAAGCACAAAGTTTATATGCTGTATCATGGAAGAAAGGACTCAAGAGTAATAGCATTCCTGCATATTGCTGTAGTGATTCAAGAAAATAAGTTCTTTATTGTTGTTGTTTGTTTGTTTGTATTTTTGAGTTAGGGTTTCGTTGTAGCCCAGGCCAACCTGAAATTCACTATGTAATCTCAGGGTTGCCTCAAACTCACAGCACTCCTCCTTCCTCAGCATCCAGTGCTGGGATTTTAAAGTTGGACTGAATGCATTGCATTTTATATCATGTATGGTTATCAGTTTATGGGGGCTATGGGCAGAATGTGGTGGTTTGATTCAGGGGTCCCCCATAAACTTACATGTTCTGAATGATAGATACCCAGATGAGATTTGGGAATTAATGCGTCCTGGAAGCAGTGCATTGTTGGGGGCGGGCTTACGGGTATTACAGCCTTGGTCAGGTAATTTATGCCAGCAGCACAAACCTGACTGCAACAGGCACATTGTTTCAAACTATCACACCTTATGAATCATTCCTGTAACTGTAGAATATAGCCATACTGCTATCATAAGGGATACTTTGGATGTATTCTTGCATTTGTTTGCAAGGATTTTGTTTAAAACTTTTGTTTCTATGTTTAAGAGAATGGACATAAAATGTTACTGCTTGTTATAGACATGTTTAAATTATTAGCAAAATCTCAGTTTTAAACCTTGAGTGGTAAGATATATCTATACCGAGTCTCTCCTTGAAGTCAAAGATAATTAATTCAGCAAGACAATGTAAATAGGCAGAACTGAGATTCCTTGTGATCTTCCTTTGGCTGGAATTACACACATGGACCACCATAATCAGTATTGTAAAATACATCATACATTTTTTTTTATTTATTTATTATAGAGAGAGACAGACATAGAATGGGCATGCCAGGTCGTCTAGCCACTGGAAATGAACTCCAGATGCATGTGCCACCTTGTGTATCTGGCTTATGTGGGATATGGAGAACTGAACCTGGGTCCTTAGGCTTTGCAGGCAAGTGCCTTAACTGCTAAGCCATTTCTCCTCCTACTTTCACTTTTGGTGAGAGAAGCTTCTCTTTTCAGATGGCAGTGACATCTAGGATAACTCAAATGGTACAGAGGAGTGCTCAACACTGAAATATCTGAATCACAACTTCCAGTGATCAAGGTCCATTGTGGAAAAAAGTAGCATAAAGAATATAAGAGCCAAAGGAAGGGTAGTATTCCTTACAATGAACTCTTTCAGACACAAAATGGCCTAAATATCCATGACTTCACAGTGCCTGACATTATCTACAAAAGACCATCATAATGGGAAAAGATGATGATATTAAAATAAAAGAGAGACTAATTGAGAGGGGGAGGGGACATGATGGAAAGTAAAGTTGCAAAGGGGAAAGTGGGGTGGAGGGAATTACCATGGTTTATTGTCTATAATTATGGCAGTTGTCAATAAATAAAAAGGAAAGACATGAAAACAATTTTTTAAAAGAGTTATCCATATTGATACCTGCATAAGGAGCTGGCTCTTTTACTGCCCAAGTTCTCATTTAGACCTAGAGACCCTGACTGGTTCTTGTCTGGCCTTCCCTCTGAGAACAAAACAGCAAAGGACCTGGGACCAAGAGGTGGTAAACCAGGTTCGTAGACATTTGTGTTGCCTCCTGTTTGCAGTATCTAAGAATATGCTATAAACAAAACACTTCTGGGTGTTAGTGTGGAAATACACTTTTTTGGGGGGGTTGCATATTTGCATGAATACCTATAAATGTAATTTCTGGGTCACAAACTATGTTCATGTTCCAATGAACTGTAAACTTTTCCAAACTGGCTTCATCATTTTGCACTCCTCCCAGCACATAGGAAGTTAGACTACTACACATCCATGAAAGTCCTTAATATCAATCTTTTACATTTTAACTGTACTAGTGACCATACAGCAGTGTTTCTATGTATTTGTCTAAAAGCGAATAATGTTTTAACTTTTTATTAACAACTTCCATAAATATAAACAATAGACCATGACCATAATCCAACCCAATACTCTCCTTTTCCCCCTCCCAAATCCCCCATCCACTCAGTTCCTTCTTTCCAACTAGTCTCTCTTCTAGTTTGATGCTATGATTTTCCCACTCCTATTATGCTGGTGACAGATAATATTTTTACATGCTTACTGTTGTTGGTACATCTACTTTGGTTTTCACTTTTACTTAAAGACAAGGTCTTGCTATATAGCCCAGACTGCCCTTGAATATGCTAATCTATTCCTTGGTTTCTTGAATGTTGGGATTATTATTATGTGTATATTTACTTTGATGATGTGGTTTTGAAGATTATTTGCCTATGATTAAAACTGAGATTTTGAAAAAGAGAAATATAAAAATTAAAAATAGATAAAGTTAAGAAGATGACAGAAAAATGTGTTGATCTGGAAATTTTCATATAAAATGATGTAACTCAGATTCAAAGCACTAATACTGCATATGTTTGCCCATATATGGATCCTAGCTTTTATTCTTTGTACCTGTGTACATATACGTGGTATTTATATAGGCCACAAAACTAGAATGGGGACCATGAGTGGTTAAAAAGAGATTATGAGAAATTTTCAAAACCTACAGTGGATAAAACTGCTATTGTTGCCATAGCACACAAGGTA
>CM070791.1:8340353-8405691 GCA_036346955.1 Dipus sagitta | reverse complement strand
AAAGGACCAAACTGTACTGTCACTGCACTATGAAACACCACATGCTTGTAGAGAAAGACGATTATACTAAAGAAGCCTCATGATGAAGGGGCTAGGGAGATGGATCAGTAAAAGGCGCATGCTTACAAAGTTTACTGGCCAAAGCTCAAATCTTCATCCTGATACAAAAAGTGGCACAAGTATCTGGGTGTCCATTTCCATTGGAGCGGCAAAAAATCCAGGTGTGCCTACTCAACCCCCCCCCACACACACAACTATTACTTAAATGAATACCATTGGTGAAACAAAAGAATCTGAAAAAATTAGAGATTAATCTCAAAAAATATGAAACATATATAAATTAAAATCATACATGAATGTAAAGGGCAATATCAATATATTTTTCTTTCCTTTTTGATGAGGATTGAACCTAGGAGTTTACACATGCCCAGAAAGCTCTCTATTATAGATATACACTCCCAGCTTAGAAATAGAGTTCATAGATGCTGCAATGTATGAACTAAAAAGCTCAAGTACCCACAAGAAATTGTGAGGTAAACAAAGGGGGAGGAATAAATATTTAAAATACTAGTGAAAAATACTTAGAAGAATTTGAGTGAATGTGCATGCCTATAGAAAAGAACTTGGCTTAGGCAGGAAGAAAAGTTTGAGGTTACATGATAAGACCAGGTGTGAAAGAAGGGGGCGGGGGTGAGTACCTGATGTTGGATCCTTAGAACCCAAGGAAAAGCCAGATGATGTAGGTAGTGTCTGTAATCACACTGTGACTATACAAAATGTGAGGCATGCACAACAGAATCTCTCAAATGCTTATAGGCCAGCTAACTTGGCAGTCACAGAGGTGAAAGGAAATCCTGCCTCCAACAAGATGGAAAGTGAAGACCCACATCTCAGGGAGTCCTCTGATCTTCACATCTGTGCTGACACACACACACTGATGGAGAGATAGACAGAGAGAGAGAGAGGGAGGGACAGAGAGAGAGAGAAAGAGTGAACATTTCAAAGAAATGAAGCATAACCACAGTGAAAGTCACAGAAAACCTCATCCAAGTAACCATTAGGAATGTATTCTCAAGAAATAATAGGCAAGATCTGTAGGGTTGTAGGGTCAACAGGTTATAGCAGACCTCCAGTGTGAGGGCACAGGGGTACAGCAGGGAATCCACTGATTCACACACCCTCGAGTAGCCCACCAGTACCCCAGATCACTCAAACAGCCGACCCAGCCACTGCACCAGCCCCCACACTGTGGATGAAGTTTGCTCCTGCGTTATCTGCAGGCTCAAAGGATCCAGGCCAGGCACCTCTCTCATTTCCCTATGCCAACCAGCTCTCATTCTTACCTCCCTCCCATGGCTGTCCTCTCTTTCCCCACCACTGAGAATGCCATACCACCACCCACCCACCTCAACATTGCCAATGGCCCTGTGTCACTGGGGCTGCGTGATTGGGGCTGAGTCACAGGGCCCACACCAACAGGGCAACAACAGTTGGGTTCTGCCACTGGGTCTGCAATATCGGGTCCATGTTACTGGGTTCATGCCATTGGATCCAGATCACTAGGGTGCCACCGAGTCGCTGCCATCAGGTCCAGGACCGTATCACCAGGTCCATGCCACCTGGTCCACAACACCAGATCCACATTGGGCCCACACCCCATCCTCCCACTCCATCCCCTTCGAGTCAGCACCATTCTGTCCTACTGCCAGCTACCTGCCTCCAAGACCACACAGTCACCAGGCTCCTCTCCCCGCCCCACCACCAGGTCTCCAGGTCCCCATTCTGACAAGAATATTCCATCAAGCTGATATTATAGCATCATATGGTGTCTCTTAGGCCAATGTTTCAAATCCTTCCACATTCCTCTTGAAAATCAGCTTCAAAAGGCCAAAAACACAGTCAGGTGTCTAGCAGCAATCCCACTCGTCTAGTACCACCTTTACTCTTGCAGTCAGGTTCACATTGCTGACAGAAATAACCTGACCAAGAGCAGATTTTGAGAAAACAGAAAGGTTATTTTGGCTTACAGACTTGAGGGGAAGCTCCATGATTGCCAACATCAGATGCACAACAGGAAGAGAAGAGTGTGCCAAACACTGGCAAGGGGAAACTAGCTATGAAACCCATAAACTTGCCTCCAACAATACACCATTTCCAGGAGGCATTAGTTCCCAAATGTCCATCAGCTGGGAACCTAACATTCAGAAAACATAAGTTTATGGAGGGTGCCTGAATTAAACCACCACAAGGGGGAAAAGTGTCAGGTAGCTGGAGGTTGGGGCTCATATGTGTAAATCTCAGTACTTGGAAGGCAGGATGCAGAGGATTGCTGCAAGCTTTAGGCAAGCCTGGGCTACATAGTGGGTTCCAGGACATTCTTGCCTATAGAGTGAGAAACTGCCTGAAAAAATAAAAGGAAACAGGGAAAAGACAGAGGGACAAACATCCAGAGGCACAGGAACACACAGAGAACCAGGGAGGCCATGTTTCCTGGGAAGGTTTAGGGGGCATGCCTCATTCCTCTGTCCCTGAGTATACAAAGCCTTCTCCTCTGATCTCTGTCACTCAATGAAAAGTATTCAACCCCAGCAGCAGCCCTGTCCACAGGAAAAACCAAGAAAGCCCAAACTTTTAGGCCTGAGCATCAGGAAGAGTAAGGGAAAGTGATGCCAGGAGTTGGGTATTTGAGGTCTTGGAATTGATGTTACCCTCATTCCCAAAGTGCAAAGAAGATCCTGAAGTGGGGCCCTCCTCTGTGAAATAAGCACAGCAGAAACTTTACCTGAATTGTTGCTAGGCAGATAGTCTTCAGTTATGGAAAGCAAGCTACATTTAGTACAGAAAAAGTGATTAAACCATATAATTTTCATACAACAAAATGTTGAAGCCAACTTCTTAAAACCAACCTAAACATTCAGTGTGGGCACAGACTTGCTGCAATATCAGACTTGGTATTGATGGGCAGAACCTGAAATAGGGGGAATAGTAGCATATAGTTGTAGAGATTGCAGATAATCCAGCTAAAATATAGTACATGACATAGAGAAATGGCTCAGCAGTTAAAGGAGCTTGCTTGCTTGTCAAGCCTGGAAGCCCAGTGACCTGCATTCAACTCCCCAATGCCCTTGTAAATCCAAATGCATAAAGTCTCATATGCATCTGGCATTTGTTTGTTGTAGTTAGAGGACCTTGCATGTCTATCCCCCCTTTCTCTCTTCTTGCAAATAATTAAACATTTTTTTTAGAAAAATAGAAACAAAAAAGCCAATGAATATCTAAAGAAAACATGTGCTACGTATTTATGAATAAGGAAAATGCAACTTAAACAATTCTGAGACTCCATCCCACTTTTCTCAAAATGGCTATGTTCAAGAAATCAAATGACCATGGTGAGGTGGCACAGGCCTTTAATCCCAGCACTCATGAGACAGAGGTAGGAGGATCACCGTGAGTTCAAGGCCAGCCTGAGACTCCATAGGGAATCAGGTCACCCTGGGCTAGAGCAAGACCCTACTTCAAAAAACCAAAGAGAGGGCTGGGGAGATGGATTAGTGGCTAAGGCATTTGCCTACAAAGCAAAGGACCCAGGTTTGATTCCTCAGAATCCATGTAAGCCAGATGTACAGGGTGGTGAATGAGTCTGGAGTTTGATTGCAGTGGCTGGAGGCCCTTGCATGCCCATTCATTCATTGTCTCAGTCTCTGACTCACTCTAATAAATATATAGAATACAAAAATAAAAGAAAAACAAACTAAAAAACACAAAGAAGAAACAAAGAGAAAGGAAAAGAAATCAAAATACTGGCCAGACATGGTGGCATATGCCTTTAATTCCAGCACTTGGGGGCAGAGGTAGGAGAATTGCCATGAGTTCAAGGCCAGCCTCGGACTATGGAGTTAGTTCTAGGTCCACCTTGACTAGAGTAAGACTCTACCATTGGGAGAAAAAAAAGAAAGAAATTAAAGAAAAGAAATGGTGTTGTTGGTATGGGGAAAGAATTCTTCTCAATTGTTGATGGAAATATGAACTGGTACAGCCATTGTGAAAAGCAGTGCAGAGGCTCATGAGACAGGAAAAAATAGAGTTACTACATGGCTAGTGGCAACTGATGTAATAGAGTCAAGATTGCCCTGGGCATTAAATAGTCTAGTTGGAGCCGGGTGTGGTGGCGCACGCCTTTAATCCCAGCACTCGGGAGGCAGAGGTAGGAGTATCGCTGAGAGTTCGAGGCCACCCTGAGACTACAGAGTGAATTCCAGGTCAGCCTGAGCTAGAGTGAGACCCTACCTCGAAAAACCAAAAAAAAAAAAAAAAAAAAAAAAAAAAAAGTCTAGTTGGTAAAGAATGAGACATCACAGCTTTCATGTATATACATCAGTACAGAACATGTCAGGGAAGACGTCTCTTGCAAACAAATCATAACTTACCATGTTTCATATATAGAAATTCTGCTTCAAGGCTGAAGAGATGGCTTAGCAGTTAAGGCACCTGCCTGCAAAACCTAAGGACACAGGTTCAATTCCCCAGTGCTCACATAAGCCAAATGCACAAAAGGGTTCATGTGTCTAGAGTTTGTTTGCAGTGGCTGAATGCCCGGGTGCACCCATTCTATCTGCCTCCCTCCCTCTCTCTCTTTCTCTCTCTCTCTCTCTCTCTCTCTCACACACACACACACACACACTCCTTCTCACCCAAACTCAATAAATAAAATAAAAATTAATTAAAAAAAGAAATTCTGCTTTAAGGAACCTCCATAATAGAAAAGTTATGATGTAAAAGTGATGCATTTTTTATCTGCAAAATTAATTGCAAGCTGGGCATGGTGCCACATGCCTCTAATCCCAGCACTCATGAGGCAGAGGTAAGAAGATGGTTGTGAATTCAATGCCACCCTAAGACTACAGAGTGAGTTCCAGGTCAACCTGGGCTAGAATGAGACCCTACATCAAAAACATTAAAAAAAAGTAATTTCATAAAAATAGAATCCCTCTGGTCATCTGGCAATGAATACACACTTGTTTATTAATGTTAACATGTACCTGCTAATTTTCCAGTTTTGAACCACTATTAGTTTATATTCACACTGAAAGTAGTGATCCAGCACTGTATACCACAGACATTCTCTCTCAAGCACTTCAAAACTCATATCTTAAAAGGGCTCCCACATTCCTGAACCCACTACTGAACTAGACAGAACTCATTATTCTTTCCTAAAACATTATACATCCATTTCTTGTTTCAATCCATCCCCTGGAACCTCCTCCCATTTAGTGTTTCCATTTATATGAAGTGTAGATATACAGTGATGTTTTGTCAGTCAGATAGGTAAGTTTTACCACTCGTCGTGGTCATGTTCTGCAGGTCCATGTTCTGCAGGAAGCTACCCCACCAAGACTCACTGGGTGCTCCTCGCTTCCCCAAATACTGTTCCATGTCTGCCAAAGGCCAGCTTGGAGGTAGTATATAAAACATTGTGTGTGTGTGTGTGTGTGTGTGTGTGTGTGTGTGTGTAATGGCATGGCATGCTAGGGGTTCTTACAGCTGGAAATGAACAGTAGAAACTTGTGTCACTTGTTAAATTTTTATTTTCATTTATTTATTTGAGAGAGAGAGAGAGAGAGAGAGAGAGAAGGAAATCAGTGAGTCAAGGCCTCCAGCCACTGTAAATGAACTCCAGAAACATGTGCCACCTTGTGCATCTGGCTTATGTAGGTCCTGGAGAATTGAACCTGTGTCCTTTGGCTTTGCAGGCAAGCAGCACCTTAAGTACTAAGCCATCTCTCCATTCCCTTGTGCCACTTTTTATATCTAGCTTATTTTAGTGGCATGAGACCTGAAAGCCATGCAGGCTTTTCAAGCAAAAACTTTTAACCTCTCTTCCATCTTCCTATCTATGGGAACATAACTTTTGGAGCCAATTTCCTTATTTAAGAATTTCTTCCCAGACATGGTGGCACACACCTTTAATCCCAGCACTCAGGAGGTAGAGGTAGGAGGATCACCGTGAGTTAGAGGCCACCCTGAGACTCATAGTGAATTCTAGGTCAGCCAGGGCGAAGGTGAAAGCCTACCTTGAAAAAAAAAAAAAAGAATTTCTTATGGCTAGGAAGATAGCTCAAAGATTATAGGTACTTGTGGGAACCTTGCAATCCTGAATTCAGTTCCTCTGCTCCAACATCTATATTGGGAGCAAAGTGGAACATGCATATGTAAACACAAGAGGCCCCTGGCAGTGGGACACACCCAAGAGAATCCAGAATCTCAGGGATCTGCTAGACTGGCTTATCCTATACAAAAAACAGCAAGGGATGTCCTGGCTCAAAACAGAGTTGACTGGGGCTGGAGAGATGGATCAACAGTTAACATGCTTGCCTCCAGAGCCTAACAACCCAAGTTCAATTCCCCAGTCCCTATGTAAAGTCAGATGCACAAAGTGGGACATGCATCTGGAGAACATTTGCAGTATCTGGAGGCCTGGCTGTGCCCATTCTCTGTCTGTCTCTCTTCTATCACACTCTGTTTGGAAATTCAATTAATTAATATTAAAAACAGAGATATGGAGATGTCTGACAACCTCCACATGTGTGGCATGACACAAACATGTCAACCTTCACACTCCACACACAGACATCAATACAAGGACAAGGACATGAAAGGTTTTTTTTTTTTTTTTTTTTGCTGTTTTTTTTTTTTAAGAAAAAAAAACAAAAACCTCTTGCTGAGACTATTGAAATGCTTTCAGTGTAATTCCACATGTAAACAATGAACCTTGGGGAGGGGGTCTAGAGAGATGGCTCAGCCGTTAAGCCACTTGCCTGCAAAGCCTAACAACACAGATTTGATTTCCCAGTACTCATGTAAATTCAGATGCACAAGGTGGCACATGCATCTGGAGTTTGCTGGCAGTGGCTAGAGACCCTGTTGCACCCATTCTCTCTGTTTCTCTCTCTTATAAATAAAATATTTAAAAAACATAAAGTTCAAAGTAATCCTTGGCTACATAGTGAGCTTGAGACTGAGCTAACTGATACCCAGTCTCAAAGAAGGAAGGAAGGAAGGGGAAAAATCACCCAAAGATTCTGCTTACTTTGTGAAAGTAAGTGCATCATTCCTCTAAATGGCATGTGGGTCCCAACCTCAGTGTGTTTAAGATGGAGGGAATTAGAGGCAAGGAAGGGAGGCAGGGATGAAAAGGCACAACTCTTTCAAAGTGGTACATATATCTGGAGTTGCTTTGTAGTGGATGGAGGCCCTGGTAAGCCCATTGTCTCTATCTGACTGTCTTCTCTCTGCTTGCAAATAAAGAAATAAAAATATTTTAAGTATATTAAAAAATAAATACCCAGGGATGGTGGTACACAACTTTAATCCCAGCACTTGGGAAGCAGAGGTAGGAGGACTGATGTGAGTTCAAGGCCAGCCAGTGACTAGTGAATTACAGGTCAATCTAGGCTAAAGCAAGACACTACTTCAAAAAAAATGAGCATGGGGAATCTGGAAGTATAATATTTAATAATATTGTATATTATGCTGGAGAAAATGTTACAAGTAAGGAACAATGTGATGAATAAGATGTAAGCACACTTACCTCTCATCAAATAATGAATACCCTCCAGAAGTAACTTCAGGGATAATTTAATGCATGAACCCTCACAGCAGTAAACAATGGCTATATGTCAGTATGATGAAGGGGTATGAACCTTCCCTAAATGTAATTTGTCACTGTTTATCAAGGTCTCTTCTTTTCTTCTCACTCCTATTCAGATTCTTTCCTTTACTTTGACAACGGAGTCAAGTTCCTACCTCTGAATTCAAAGATGCAGGTTTTGTTAACCACTGCCCACTCCAATTTTTATTCACTGTAATATGATTAAAATACATACAAAGGAACTAAGCCCACCTCACCATTTCAATGCCTCATACATTTTCATTATTCTGTACATCTATGGTGGCAGTAACAACTCTACTCTGTTCATCAAGCAGTTCTTCCCTCTTCGATACATGTCCAACTGTAGAGCAGTATAGATATGAATGAGGCCCAACACAAAAATCTTAAGCTTATTTAAATTTTACAAGAATATTTTGTGGACTTGATCCTACAGCTCTGAAGTGTTAAATTTTTTCATAAGGTACATTATCAAAAGGTTCATGAGGGCTGGAGAGATGGCTTAGCAGTTAAGCGCTTGCCTGTGAAGCCTAAGGACCCTGGTTCGGGGCTCGATTCCCCAGGACCCACATAAGCCAGATGCACAAGGGGGCGCACACGTCTGGAGCTTGTGTGCAGTGGCTGGAGGCCCTGGTGTGCCCATTTGCTCTCTCTCTCTCTCTCTCTGCCTCTTTCTCTCTACCTGTCACTCTCAAATAAATAAATAAAAATGAATGAAAAAAGGTTCATAAACCTGTAAAGTATCTCGTTCATTTTCACACACAGCACAGATTTGTTCTATGTGCCGATCAGTAAGGATTTAGAGATAAACAATTACATTTATGTTGTTCATAGCTGTGATGAGGTTGTACATAACCATTCCAATGAAACTGCTGAGTGTATTGAGGTACATGTACCACAGTGTGTGTGTGGAGGTTAGAGGACAGCCTTCCCTGTCAGTTCTTGCCTTTGACCTTGTCTGTGGCATTGCCTCACTGTTCACCACTGCATTCTCCAGGTAAACCGGTTGCTGAGCTTTCAAAGGATTCTCATGTCTCCACATCCTTTCTGCAGTAGGCACCATGAAATTAGAGTCACTACTGCTATATGTGAGGTCTTTGTCCACTGAGCCATCACACCAGCCTCCTGGAGTGCTTTTTTGAGTTAAACCCATGTTTTTCTATTCTCATTTATCTAGAAACTTTAGCCCCAATGTATAGGTGAAACACAGCCAGGGGGCCCTGGGATGAGGCCCTAAGATCACAGCACATGCACGACTGCTACTTCCCCTGTGAGCCAACCTAAACCCTCCTTAAGCACCCAGAACGAGACAATGGAAAAGGGACAACACAATGCCAAACAACAAAAGGACCAATGGGAAGCAGGGAAGGGGTATATAGAGATGTCTGTTTTCCTCAATAAATGAGTCTGCTTTCAGCTTCTCACCTAACGCCCGGAGTCTGTGTCATTGTCATTGCCTTCTTACCCCCACCCCAAGGGCTGTTCAGGGGGATCCAGCACCACCAAAGATTACCTACAATATGATTATGGGATGAAAGCATATAACTAAATTTATACACACACACACACACACACACACACACACACACAGACATACAGACATACATACATACATACACCACAGAAGAAAATAAATATGCCTGTGCCTAGGGTAAGGGAATTATTCTAATGGAATATTCAGTTCTGAGATCTCAGGAAAGGGAAAACTGAAAAAGAATGAAACAGGGCAGGAGCTGTGGTTCAGTCCATAGAGAGTCCAGGTGAGAATCTGTTGCATACAGATGGGAGGGATTCTGCACAGCAGCAGAAGCTGAGGACTGGGCAGAAAGGGTCAAAGGTAATGACAGTCCCTGAGACAGTGTAAGGATGTTCTCTAGAAATTACCAGAAGGAACTTTCAAAGGAAAATTCTCTTGAGACCAAAGAAAAAAAAGAAATGATGGAAATCATTCAAAATAAGTCCACAGAATTGGTTGTGAAGTGATGGTAATTCAAGCTGACAGTTTAAAGCCAGAAATGAGGAGAAAAAGTGTCAGAAAGGACCTGACAGAGGAGCGTAGCTTGAAAAAAACAAAAACAAAAAGCAACCTTAGTGTGGACTGCTGTCCTCCATACAAGGAGAACCACCGTCCTTTGAACTATCAATGACTGTGGCCTGTAACTTTCCACCATGGAGCAGGGGAAGGTTCACACAGCTCCTCATGGATTCAGTTACTGGAACTAGAGGACAGGGCTCACAAAGCCCCACCCCAGGTCTATACACAGTTTAAGTATGAGGAAGGAAGAGGTAGCTACAAGATTATGTGCACTTTCTCTGCAAACATGAGGATATAGAAGGGCCTAAATAGTTCACATTTGAGTTACCAGATCTCACATAAAGAGCTGGGAATGCCCAGGAAAGCCTGTAACTCCAGTCCCATAAAGGGGAGCACAGATAAGGGACTACTCCCCCTGGAAAAGTGCCTATCTTTCAAGAGAATCCAGTTCAAAATGACAACATGGGAAAGAACATTGGAGTGGGACACTATTTTCTGCTCTGGCCAACAAAGAGGAGTGGGAACTGTAGCAGAGAAGAGCATAATACCCCATAAGAGAACCCACCTAACTGTGGGCAGCACCATCACATGGGCTGGGTCAGCAGACTATGAAAGGAGGAAAGCTAGTTCTGCATGCACCACTCCTCACACTTCACTTCCGCACTGACGACTGGATGAAACCAGTTGCCTGGAGCGTCTGCCATGGCGCCTTACCTGCCATGATGCTCTGTAACCTGCCACTGTAAGCTGGAGTACACTCTTCCTCTCTGAAACTAATCTTATATGGGATATTGTCCTAGCAACAAAGAGAAAATACACTGTGAGCCACAGCTTCCCTGATGTTTGCTTCCCATACATACATTGACAGGACCCACACACAAAGTTTGGCAGCAATTACAGGTAGCAGACAGCCAGAAAAAAGATTGCAAGGAGGCGAGCAGCCAGTCGAAAGGGGAGAGGTTTCCAGCAACATGAGATCTCTGCTACAAGAGGACAAGGGGACCTTGAACTGTGACATGCCTCTCACTCACTTTCACACTTGCTCTTTCTCTCAAAAAAATAAAATTAAAAAATTAAAAAACTGATCCCATTATTAGAAAAAAAGACAAAACAAAAATAGAAAAATTGTCATGTGTGTTGGCACATGACTTTAATCCCAGCACTTAGGCGGTTAAAATAGGACAATTACTATGAATTCAAGGCTGAGACTACATAGTGAATTCTAAGCCAGCCTGGGCTGGACTGAGACTTTACCTGAAAAACCAACATAAATAAATAAAGTGCTGGCAAATGTGTGCAGAAAGTACATTTATACAGTTCCTGTTTGGAAAGCTGAAAAAAGCTCAGGATGGTTGTGATAGATGGTTGTGATGCTGTTGCAGTGGATTGCATTGCTGGCAGAAATCACCCCACCAACAGCAGCTTTTGGGAAAAGAGGATTTATTTTGGCTTACTGACTCGAGGGGATGCTCCATGATGGCAGGGAAAATGATGGCATGAGCAGAGGGTGGACATCACCCACTGGCCAACATAAGGTGGACAATAGCAACAGTAGAGTGTGCCAAACACTGGCATGGGGAAACTGGCTATAATACCCATAAGTCTGCCCCCAACAATACACTGCTCCCAGGAGGTGTTTGTTCCCAAATCTCCATCAGCTGGCAACCTAGCACTCAGAACACCTAAGCTTATGGGGGATACCTGCATCAAACCACAACAGATGCTTACAAATTTCAAGCCCCAAAAGTTTCTACTTAAAATGATTTAAAAGATAAGATTGATATCATCTTTTAAGATAATGGCATAAACTACAGTACATATAAACCACGCAAAACTCCATTCAATGACAAACCGCCATCATGCAAAAACATATGTGTAGTGGGGAGCTGGAGAGATGGCTTAGCAGTTAAGGCATTTGCCTGCAAAGCCAAAAACTCAGGTTTGATTCCCCAGGATCCAGGTAAGCCACATGCACAATGGGGCGCATGTGTCTGGAGTTTGTTTGCAGTGGCTGGAGGCCCTGGTGTACCCATTCTCTCTCTCTCTCTCTTTCGCTCCCTCCCTGCCTATTTCTGTATCTCTCTCTCTCAAATAAATAAATAAAAATAAAATATTTTTAAAAATACACACTTCCGGTTAAGATGGCACTGTAGGTACCATGCCAAAGCAGCCTAGGGGGGAAAAGCCAAAAAAAAAAAAAAAAAAAAAAAAAAAACAGCAAAATACAGTTTTACTACAAAATGAGGTGTATAGGAAATTAAAACAGCACCAGAGCAGTAGGAGAGATCCAGAGCATCCAGAGGGCACACAAGCTGGCAAAAGCAGCTCCAGCAGGACCACGGTGGTGGTGTGCCAGTCAGCTGCGAGGCTCGGCTTGAGCCACAAGAAAATCCAGGTGAGGGGATTTTCCACTCACACTGGAGCTTTCCGCAAACTCAAGAAAAATGAAGGGAGAATGGCAGTGAACAATGGAGGAGCAGATCACAAGGTAGAAGAACACATGGAACAGCAAGCGAACTAGAGAAATATGGGCAGTCTCCCCTCCCCACTGCCAGTGCCCAGCTCCAGCGAACAGAGCAGCAGTCCAGGGACCTGGCCATGCCTACTTGAACCCACAGTGGGACTCAAGTAGGAGTGCAGCATAACTGCGATCAAAATCATCTCAAAAGGTAACTGGGATTACAGCAGGTCAGTACCTGCCTAATAAAACTGGTATATAGGCCTGAACCAGAAGTGCTAATTGCACCTTTCATATCAGGATAAATTATATGTTAAATCTAATGGATGGTCAGATTTGCCTTTCTTAAATAAGCTATATTTTGGGCTTGCTACTTGTTGCTCCTTGATTTATAGTGGCTTTGTTTCCTCTTCTGTTATACATTAGGGAAGGGTCTCACCTGGTCACAAGCTGACTTGTAACCCTCAACAGACCAGAAATCTTAACCTCCTTGTTGTCAGGATTAAAGGAGTGGGTGAGGCACCACACAGCCTAAGGGACAGACAGAGGATCTGGTTGTCATAATACCTACTCTTGGATAAATACTCTGTGCTGTTTTTCATTGAAAGTGTACTTTGTTTAGTTAAATTTTATAAACTATCTGTATTTGGTTCCACTCAGCTTACTTGAGTACCCCATACCAGGCAAACCCAACACCTATGGTCACTTTTGTACATACTCTGAGAATCCTAAGAGCCATACCTAGCACCTTAAGCTCCTACCCTGAAGACATACAACATCAGATTGATTGATACATCTAATAATACTGCAGCTAACTAGAAAATCCAAGTATTAAATTAATCCAAGATGCAAAAATATATACATTACAACACAAGAAAATACTAAAAATCAAGACAATATAAATCCATCAAAAAGTATTAATGCATCAGAAATGACCTCCAGTGAGAATGAGTTAGAGGAAATGCCTGAGGAAGATTTCAAAAGAATGATTATAAATATGCTCAAAGAAGCCAAAGAGGAAATCAAAGGAATTAAAGAGGAAATCAAATGAATCAAAGAAAACACAGGAAACCAATTTAATGAACTAAAGAAGTCAGTACAAGACATACATAAGGAAATAGAAATAATAAAGAAAAGCCAGTCAGAATTACTAGCAATTGCCAGGCTCCCCTGACAGGTAGTGCTGAGGAAGGATCAGGCCTGCTGGTTCCTCCCAAGGGGTTGAGGAGGAGGATAAGTTTCAATGACTCCGAACCTCTCCTAGTCACCGGAGAATAACCACACTGAGTCAGGAGTCTTGTCGAAGCAGGAACTCACTTTATTGTTACAGGCAGTTGCTTATATAGTGTTGAGAACGAGGGTGGGGATTCTAGGATGGGGGGGAGAGGTAAGGGCCAATAGTATACTGCTACTTTTCAAATGATTGGTTCTAAGAGCGCGCACAGGAATTCCAACTCCTATGCAAAAGCAACAGGCCAGAGGCCATTTGGCGCCCTGCTGAGTCATAGCTGACCGGAGGCAGTTTGCCAAACTTTAGCTAGGCTCAGGAAGTTCCACTAGGCCACACGTCCAGACTTTTCAAGGCCCAACATCTCCCCCTTTTGTTTTTGTAAGAGCATTAGTCACCATGGCCCCTGTCTTAGGTTGTCCCCCTCTGGGGATCTTACCCGTCACTGGGTACCAGGTGTTTAGCTCACTGAGAACCCACTCTATGGCCTGTCTTTGGTTGTCTCAGTCAGTCTGAGATCTCACCTGTCATCAGTAACATGGAGGGCAGAGGAGGTGGTAGTGGATCACCTGAGGAACTTAATTCCTGAGTTGCCAGCCTGTGATAATGTACCTCAACCTGATGGAGTTTTATTGCCTCTAGCCACTGGTGAATAAATTGTGTAATTTTGTTTGTCTTGTCAAAGCAGGAACTCAGTTTATTGTTACAGGCAGTTGCCTATATAGTGTTGAGAACGAGGGTGGGGACTCTAGGATGGGGGAGAAGTAAGGGCCAATAGTATACCACGACTTTTGAAATGATTGGTTCTAAGTGGGTGCGAGCAGGAATTCCAACTCCTATGTGGAAATAACAGGCCAGAGGCCATTTGGCGCCCTGCTCAGTCATAGCTGGCTGGAGGCAGTTCGCCAAACTTTAGCTAGGCTCAGGAAGTTCCACTAGGCCATGTGTCCAGGCCTTTCAAGGCCCAACAAGCAATGAAGGACACATTTAATGAAATTAAAAACTTTAGCTAGGCTCAGGAAGTTCCACTAGGTCATGTGTCAAGGCCTTTCAAGGCCCAACAAGCAATGAAGGACACATTTAATGAAATTAAAAACTCTGTAGAAAAATCTCACCAGTAGAGTGGATGAAGGAGAGGCCAGAATGTCTAAGTTAGAAGACCAGGTGGCAGATCTAATACAGTCCAACAAAGATAAAGACAAACTAATAGAAAAGTATGAGTGGGAATTTCAAGGTATTCAGGACACTATGAAGAGATCAAACACAAGAATTCAGGGAATAGTAGAAGGCATAGTAGGCATCTTCAACAAAATCATAGAAGAAAACTTCCCCCAAATAGAGAAAGAGGTGCCAGTGCAGATACAGGAATCCTTCAGAATACCAACCAGACAAAACCTGGAACGAACCTCTCCTCACCATATTATAACCAAACTATGAAACACACAAACCAAAGAAAAATATTGAAAGCACTCAGAGAGAAAAAATCAAGTTACCTACAAAGGCAAGCCTATCAGAATCACAGCAGATTACTCAACACAAACTTTAAGAGCCAGAAGGGCATGGAGTGATGTGTTCCAAGTTCTGAAAGATAACAAATGTCAACCAAGGTTACTTTATCCTAAAAAGCTATCCATTCAAATAGATGGAGAAATAAGAACAATCCACGACAAAAGCAAGCTAAAGGAGTATTTGAAGACAAAACCAGCTCTACAGAAAATACTTGAAAGAATCCTCCATGCTGAAGAAAAAGAAAAGCACACATATAAGGAACCAGGAAAAAACAAACAATATCCAACTACTAGTTAACACAAGAGAGCAAAGGTAAAACTGGAAGATCTACAAAAAAAAAAAAAAAATGGCAAAAATGAATACACACCTATCAATAATATTTCAATATCAACGGCCTCAATGCCCCAACTAAAAGACATAGGTTTGCAGACTGGGTTAAAAAGCAGGATCCTTCAATTTGTTGCCTCCAAGAAACCCACCTTTCTACAAAGGATGGACACTATCGGAGGGTGAAAGGTTGGAAAATGGTGTTTTAAGCAAATGGACCTAGAAACAAGCAGGGGTTGCTATCCTAATATCTGAAAAGGTAGACTTCAGTCCAACATTAGTTAGGAGAGATAAGGAAGGTCACTTTATATTGATTAAAGGCACATTCCACCAGGAGGACATTACAATCTTGAACATATATGCACCTAACATGGGGGCCCCCAAATTCAGCAAACAAATGCTATTCAAACTAAGGTCACAGATAACACCAAACACACTGGTAGCGGGTGACTTCAACACCCCACTCTCATCAATTGACAGGTAATCCCTGGAAAATATAAATAGAGAAGCATCTGGACTAAATGAGGTCATAGAAGGAATGGACCTAACAGATATATACAGGACATTTCATCCAAATGCTGCAGAATATACATTCTTTTCAGCAGTGCATGGAACATTCTCTAAAATAGACCATATCTTACTACACAAACCAAACCTTAACAAATACAGGAAAATTGAAATAATTTCTTGCATTCTATCTGACTACAATGGAATCAAAGTACAAAACAATAGCAAGAAAAGCTATAGAGCATACACAAAATCATGGAAACTAAACAACACAATACTAAATGATGAACGGATCAATGAAGAAAACAAGAAGGAAACCAAAAAATTTATAGAGTCAAATGATAATGAGAACACAACATACGAAAATCTCTGGGACACAATGAAGGCAGTCCTAAGAGGTAAATTTATAGCTTTAAGTGCCTATATTAAGAAGTTAGAAAGGTTGCAAGTAAACAACCTAATGCTTCACCTTAAAGCCTTGGAAAAAGAACAACAAGGCAAACCCAAAATCAGTAGATGGGAAGAAATAATAAAGACTGGTGCAGAAATTAATGAAATAGAAACCAAAAAAAAAAAAAAAAAAAGTTCCAAAGAATCAATGAAACAAAGAGTTGGTTCTTTGAAAGGATAAACAGGATTTAAAAACCCTTAGCAAACTGATCAAAAGAAAGAGAGAAGAGACACAAATTAGGTGAAAAAGGTAACATCACAACAGATGCCAGAGAAATTCAAAAAATCTCAGGGACATACTATAAAAGCATATACTCCACAAAGTATGAAAATCTGAAAGAAATGGATGATTTCCATGATTTATATGACCTACCTAAATTAAATCAAGATCAGATTAATCACTTAAATAGACCTATAACAAGCATGGAGATCCAAGCAGTTATCAAAAATCTCCCAACTAAAAAAAGACCAGGGCCACGTGGATTCACTGCTGAATTTTACCAGACCTTCAGGGAAGAACTAACACCATTGCTTTTCAGGCTTTTCCATAAAATATGTATGAAGCCATCATCACCCTTATATCAAAAGCAGGCAAAGACAGAACAAAAAAAGAAAATTACAGACCAATCTCCCTCATGAACATAGATGTAAAAATTCTCAACAAAATATTGGCAAGCACAATACAAGAATATATCAGAAAGATCATTCACCCTGACCAAGTAGGCTTTATACCAGAGATGCAGGGATGGTTCAACATATGCAAATCAATAAATGTAATACATTATATAAATGGACTGAAGGACAAAAATCACATGATCATCTAATTAGATGCAGAGAAAGCATTTAACAAAATCCAACATCCCTTCATGATAAAAGTCCTATAGAGACTGGGAATAGAAGGAACATATCTCAATATAATAAAGGCTATTTATGACAAGCCTACAGCCAATATATTATTAAATGGGGAAAAACTGGAAGCTTTTCCACTAAAATCAGGAACAAGACAAGGGTGTCAACTGTCCCCGCTTTTATTTAATATAGTACTGGAAGTCTTAGCCATAGCAATAAGGAAAGAGAGGCACATAAAGGGAAACAAATTGGAAAGGAAGAGATCAACTTATCATTATTTGCAGATGACATGATTCTATATATAAAGGACCCCAAAGACTCTACTAGCAAACTGTTAGAGCTGATAAACACCTACAGCCATGTAGCAGGATACAAAATAAATGCACAGAAATCAGTAGCCTTCCTATATTCTAACAATAAATACACAGAGGATGAAATCACAGAATCACTTCCATTCACAATTGTATCAAAGAATATAAAGTACCTTTCAATAAACCTAACCATGGAAGTAAGGATCTCTACAATGAAAACTATAAAACACTCAAGTGAGAAATTTCAGAAGACACTAGGAAATGGAAAAACATCCCTTGTTCCTGGATCAAAAGAATCAGTATTGACAGCAAATAACTTGTTGTGATGCCCAGACAAGTGCAGTGGTGGCACACAACCATGGTGGGGAACCAACTGCTCTCAGTTTGGCTAACTGATCCCCTCACTGGCATGGGACGCATAGCTGGAGCTGGGAAACAAGTCAGAACCATATCCAAACATAAGCCCACTCTCCAATATCAAGCTACCATCAATTGTGGGCTGCAAGAGGGCCTACACCTATTAAATTCTCTATAAAAAAAAGTAAGGGTTATCTCATTTGTCCTGGTGCTAACTTACTCTCCGTTGGAGAATCTGCTTCTCTTTTCCAGATAGATGTAGATCCTAAGGAGAGAGCTACCCCATCATACCTCAAAAGGTCCCCGGCTGAAACTAAGAAAAATTGGCGAAACAAGCAAGGGGGCTGTTTTCATCATGAACCGGATACCAGCACAAGGGGGAAGGAGATCAGCACAGAGAAAAATCAACTCCTACTAAATTAGAGAGCCAGAGCCTCAGAGGCCGCCAACACCTCATCACTGAAGCAGACCAAAAATGAACCCAACATGGCTCAGGGAAATTTTGCGGAAGAGGGGGTGGAAAGAACGTCAGAGTCACATGTTGGGTCATGATATGCAGAGACATTTAGCTTACCCATAACTGTGGGCTAACTCCACAATGCATGACCCACATACCTCAACAAGGAGGGGCCAAGGGGAGGAGGTAGGTCATGGATGAGCCTAATAATGGTACCAAACTGACTGTATTTGCTGAATACAAAACTAATAAAAAAATTTTAAAAAAAGAATCAGTATTGTGAAAATGGCAATCTTACCAAAAGCAATTGACACATTTAATACAACCCCCATCAAAATTCCAATGGCATTTTTCATGGAAATAGAAATAAAACAATCCAAAAATTCATTTGGAGTCACAAAAAACCTCGAATATCTAAAATAATACTGAGCAACAAAAATAAGGCTGGTGGTATCACCATACTTGATTTTAACCTATACTACAGAGCCATAGTAACAAAAACAGCATAGTACAGGCACAAAAGCAGAAATGTAGATCAATGGAACAGAATAGAGGACCCAGATGTAAGTCCAGGTAGCTATAGCCACCTGATATTCGATAAAAATGCCAAAAATACTCATTGGAGAAAAGACAGCCTCTTCAGCAAATGGTGCTGGGAAAACTGGACATTTATCTGTAGAAGGATGAAAATAGATTCTTCTCTCTCTCCATGCACAAGAAATAAGTCCAAATGGATTAAAGACCTTAACATCAGACCTGAAACTCTGAAATTGCTAGGGGAAAAATTAGGGGAAACCCTTCAACATATTGGTCTTGGCAAAGACTTTCTGAATATAACCCCGATTGCTCAGGCAATAAAACCACAGATTAACCACTGGGACCTCATGAAATTACAAAGATTTTGTACTGCAAAGGACACTGTGAATAAAGCAAAGAGGAACCTACAGATTGGGAAAAAATCTTTGCCAGCTATGTATCTGATACAGGATTAATATCAAGAATATACAAAGAACTCAAAAAGTTAAATAATAAGAAATCAAACAAGCCAATTAAAAAATGGGCTATGGAGTTCTCAAAAGAAGAAATATAGATGGTGTATAAACATCTAAAACAATGCTCTACATCCCTAGTCATCAGGGAAATGCAGATTAAAACTACATTGAGATTCCATTTCACTCCTGTCAGATTGGCTACCATCATGAAAACAAATGATCATAAATGCTGGAGGGGATGTGGAAAAAGAGGAACCCTTCTACACTGTTGGTGGGAATGCAGTCTGGTCCAGGCATTGTGGAAGTCAGTGTGGAGGTTCCTAAGACAGCTAAAAAATGCTCCACCATATGATGCAGCTATAGCACTCCTAGGCATATATCCTAAGGACTCATATCATTTCCTTAGAAGTACATGCTCAACCATGTTTACTGACACTCAATTCATAATAGCTGGGAAATGGAACCAGCCTAGATGTCCCTCAACTGATGAGTGGATAATGAAGATATGGCACATTTATACAATGGAGTTCTACTCAGCGATAAAGAAAAATGAAGTTATGAAATTTGCAGGAAAATGGATGGATCTGGAAAGGATTATACTGAGGTAACCCAGGGCCAGAAAGCCAAGCACTGCATGTTCTCTCTCATATGTGGATCTTAGCTACAAATGATTGGGCTTCTGTGTGAGAGGGGGAAAACTCAGTAGCAGAGGCCAGTGAGTTAAAAAGGAGATATAAGGGGAAGAGAAAGGAAGGGAGGAGGGTACTTAATGGGATGGCATGGTATATATATAAGTAGAAGAATAGATTAATGGGGATGAAAAGGCCCAAAGTGAGGTCAGGGGAAGAGATTGAGTAAAGGCAAGGTGGAGGGATGGCTAATCAAAATCTAAGAGCATATAAATAAATCATATGGAATCCTCTGGTTTTGGACAATGGTACACTCAGGAACCGTAGATCATTGCTAGAAAGTTTTCAGTGCCAGGGATGGGATACCTTCCAGTCAGTTGTTGGCCAGGAAGGTTCCTGATGCCCCCAAAACATTATAGGCCATTGCTGAGGCCTTTGGTTTCCCACCAGGAATAGATGGTAAGACCGTATTACTGAAGACCCCACATACTTGTGTTGCAAGACCACTGAGAAATCCTGCTGAAACCGAGCTGACAACCTCCTCCATGTAGATCAGCTGACAGAAAGCTGGAATAAGCCATTCTACATGTAATTCAATGGGAGAAAGAGATACCACCAGTGAAGATACTCAACAGTGGACAGTACAAGCCTCATAATTGGCCAGCCAGACCAAATTAGCCAATGGGTGCAATAGTGGCCCGTCTATCATGGTGGAAGCCAACTGCCTTCTAATTGGACTGGAGGCCCGCTCCATGGAACGGAATACACCCCTGATACTGAAAACTTAAAACAGGGCTAGTCATGAGCCCTAGGCTTGTAACATCTGCTGATGTCTGGACAAATGTATATACTATGCTTATCAAACCACCCAGTAAACACTTCTCTTAATATTCATACCCTTATATTATTGCTCCTCTCACTTTTGATAGAGAATCTTCTCTTTTCAGATGGCAGTGACCTTGGGACGACTCAGTAGGTATCATAGAGCTGGAAAGAAGTGACTGGAGTACTGAGTAACATCTCGATCATACCTTCCAAGGCTCAGGGTCTAATGCGGAAGAGGTGGCAGAAAGAATGTAAGAGCCAAAAAAGGGTAGGACTCCTTACACGTGCTCCCTCCAGACATAAAATGGCCTGGATATCCATAACCTCACTGTGCCTGACACTACCTACACAAGACCATCATAAGAGGAGGAAAAGATCATGACGTCAAAATAAAAGAGAGGCTGATTGAGATGTGGAGGGGATATGATAGAGAATGAAATTTCAAAGGGGAAAGTGGGGGGAGAGAGGGTATTACCATGAGATATTTTTTATAATCATGGAAAATGTTAATAAAAATTGAGGACAAATAAAAAAATACATAACACAGGATAATGGGACTATGACCAAAATACATTATATACATGTATGAAATTGTCAAAAAATACCTAAAGATATTATATATATATATATATATATATATATATATATATATATATATATATGTATGTATGTGTATATATGTATGTATGTATATGTATGAAGTGGGGCTGGAGAGATGGCTTACCAAATACAGTGCTTTTCTGTGAAGCCTAAGAACCCTGGTTTATTTCCCCAGTACCCCCATAAGCCAGTACACAAGGTGGCTGTTTTAGTGAGGTTTACATTGCTGGCAGGAAGCACCCACCCAAGAGCAGCTTGTGGGAGGAAAAGGTGGGGTTATTGTGGATAATAGACTCAAGGGGAAGCTCCATGATATCAGGGGAAAGTGATAGCATGAGCAAAGCATGGCCATCACCTCCTTGCCAATATCAGGAAGACAACAGCAACACGAGAGTGTGCCAAACTCTGGCAAGGGGAAAATAGCTATAACACCCATAAGCCCAACCCCATCAATACAATGCCTCCAGGATGCATTAGTTCTCAAATCTCCATCAGCTCAGAACCTAGCATTCAGAACACCTAAGTTTATGGAGGACACATGAATCAAACCACAGTGGTGCATATATCTGGAGGCATTCATTTGCAATTGTTAGAGATCCTGTTGTGTCCATTCTCTCTCTCTTCCTCCCCCTCCCCCCATAAATAAACAAATAAATAAAATATTTTTTAAAGATTATATGTATTGTTGCTGGAGTAATGGTTCAGTGGTTAATGCACTTGCCTATAATGTCTAAAAACCCAGGTTCAATTCCCCTGTACCCGTATAAAGCCAGATGCACGAAAGGGCACATGCATCTGGAGTTCATTTGTAGTCACTAGAGGTCCTGGTACTTGCATTCTCTTTGTCTCACTTTGTAAATAAATATTTTAAAATGAGTCTATGTCAGAGAGAGATGAGCATCATAATGTAGTAGGAGCATCCTGAGTTGGAGGCCAGCCAGTGATACATAATGAGACTTCATCTCTAAGAAAAATAAAGAGCTAATGGTGTAGCTCAGTGCACGAGAACTTTCTTAGCATACAATAGACACTGGGTTTAATAGCCAGTAACAGAGGATGAACACTTACAGTTACTCCAATTTAGCTCCAAAAAAGAGGAAAAATATTTTGTGTTCTGGAGAGAGAGTGCATGTAGGCCAGCAGCACAAGGCTTGGTGAGTATACAGAACATGAAGTGTTCTGACATTATTACTCCCTGCACACTGGACACAGCCATTGAGAGACCAAAGGTGTACACCAAGGGCTGCACAGCGAGAAAGGCAAGGGAATAGTCTCCTTTCCTCCTTAGTCCTGAGCAATGTCCTGTAAAAATATACACGTCTCCACAATACAGCCAACCTATCATTGCATCAACTTCTGCAGAGCTGTGATCAAATATTTATTCACTCCAAATAAGGTGCCAATGACAGACCAAAGAAGGAATGACATTCAAGTCCAGCCCAGAGAGCCAGTGAGTTTATTGGGGTTATTTAGAGAAATATGAATGAGGAGATATGTACAGGCCCATGGATGACTGAAATGTATATGCGTCAGTAAAAGCTCCCCTCTCCCATGGGTGACAACTCATGAAAGCTGTATCCCTGGAGATACTTGTAAAACATGAAGGGGGCTTGACCATTTGGAATGTCTCCTCTTTCTGGAAATTCTTACTCTTTATATCACCTTGTGGAGGGAACTTGTGGAGCTTGTGGATTGTAGGAGCTTTCTGAGAGTTCCGTGTATTGTCCACCTCCTGAGTGTGGTTTCTCTTACTTCCTGAGTCTTACAGAGATTCCTGTGTCCTGGGGAGTAGGGCTGTGAAACGGTGTCTTTGGGTACACATAGTCATTACACCCATGAATTCATAGCAGCTTTAATTTCATGCAAAGATTGAGCCTGTCAATACATCACCTTCATGGGGGGGGAATACATGTGACTTCACACCTCCAGAGAAGCTAATTGCAAGTAATGATTGCTGGGAAAGGCGAATCATGTTCATCAGTTGTGTACCTGCTGGTAAGCTTCCCATTCTGTTAAAACACCCCCCCGAAAAAAAAGAAAGAAAAGAGATAAACTCCCTCCACCCCTGATCATGAAGGCAACCCTAACTTAACTCAATAGGGTTAAAGAAAAGGAATGGGGAATACCTGCAACCCCACTCAGGAGCATCTCAATGGAATGGGGGCAGGAACAAGGGAAAAGAGGGTACCAACACATGATGTATACATGCAAAATATGTTGTTTATAATAATAATAGTGGCAAGTTTCCAGTCAAGATGGAGTCTGCCTAACTGTGCTGCAACTCCCGAGAAGAAGAGGCAAGGAATCAAGGGGTCACTGGGACTTTTAGGGTACAGCAATGTCTAATATATCACCAGTGGGAGGGTGCAGAGGGGAAAAAAAGGGAATCAGCTGATTCCCATACTCTCAGGCCCACCAGTCCCCAAATCACACTAAGCAGCTGTCCTAACCAGAGTCCCAGCCTCAGGCTACTCGCGAAGTAACTGCAGACAAGGAATCCCAGGTGAATAGTTTCCATCTGAGCCCCCAGCAAAGGTGATTGCCTGGACCCACACCCCCCACACCCATGAGGTCACAGATTCCCCCCCACCGCCTGCATGTCTTCAGCCCCCCCCCACTCATGTCCCTCTCCACCCTACTGCCACCCACCCTAACTGTGGAATAGCTCCACTCTGCCACACCCACCCCAAAACTTCCACCCACTCTGCTTGGACCCGCCCCTGCCCCAGAACTTCAAATCCAACCCACTTGGCTCTGAGCCCACATGAATTCTGACCCCTTCCACTCTGCTCCTGCCCTGCCCGCCCCCAGGTGAATTGTGACCCTCCCCACTCTGTCCCAATGCAACATGTTCCCGTGCTCCACCCCTGCACACCACAACCCCTCTCACTCCACTCTGCCGCAACCCCCCTAGACATCCACTCACCCTGTCCTGTGGCTTCCTTCCACCAGCTCCTGCTTGGCCCAACCCAGCACCAAGAAATCACATCCAACCCCTTGGTGCCATCCCCAAATGAATTCTTATCCCACCACTCTGCTGCACCCCAAACCCGCTGGGCTTCAGACCTGCTCTGCTTCATTCTGCTCAGCCCTGCACCCACCTACAAGTGAGTCTTGACACTAGACTCCCTTTCCAGACCCGTGCAACCCGCCCCCAAGGTCCACCCCCACCCTCCCACCCATCTCAACCATAGTCCCATTCTCCCTGCTCCCACACTCTGATGGGCAGACCACAATGCAAAAAATAAATAAATAAATAAATAAATAAAATAACATAAAAAATCAAATACAAGTAAATCCAATAAGATCTCCCAGTCCTACCATGGAAGACTCCAATCAAAATACAGAAGAGACAATAGGATCAGGAACTCAAAATGAAGTTATGAACAATGCAATCCTAACCAAGCTATTGGAAGAACTTGCACAAAAGCCGTGAAGGACTGCTAATCGTATGGACACACACTGTCATCACTAGACTATATCTAATAGACAAGAAAATAGAAGGGGTCCAAACACAGTTAAAGGACATAAAGGAAAGAAAAAAAAGGACCTAAAAATCCAGCTGGCTATGCTGAATGAAGACATAAAGAAATGCAAGGAAGAATTTCAAGAAGCATCAAGAAAATCAGAAAATGATGTGAAAAGGAAACTTGACACAGTGATGGAAACCATACACAGAAAATAGTAGAAAATGCAAACCTAATTGAACAAGCCCAAAACTCCTTAGAGGCTCTCAAGAATAGAGTCAGCCATGTGGAGGATAGAAACTAACATCTGGAAGAAAAAAAAATAAAAATAAAAATAAAGCAGAAGAAACAGTTCAAGAGTGGAAAAGTTTCAATAAGTTCAAAAATTTCTGTGAACAGAACATGAAGGAAATGTGGGATACCCTCAAACGCCCTAACATTTGGATCATGGGAATACCAGAAGGGGAAGAAATTCTGACCAAAACCATGGAGCACTTATTTAACAAAATAGTCAAAGAAAACTTTCCCACTCCCTCAAGATACAAGAAACTAACAGAACTCCAAACAGAGTGGACCAAAGGAGAAATTGTCCAAGACATATTGTCATTAACACTCTAAACACTGATACCAAAGAGAATGTCCTAAAAGCAGCTACTGAAATACAACACATCACACTTAAAGGTATCCCCATCAGAATCACTTCAGACTTCTCAATGGAAGCCCTTAAAGCCAGAAGGGCCTGGAATGTAACACTGTAAACTGTAAGAACCTATGGCTTCCAACCCAAACTACTCTACACAGCAAAAGTATCCCTCATAATACATGGAGAAAAAAAAAAAAAAAACCTTCCATGACAAAACTCAACTTTACAACTATATGAACACAAAACCAAAACAACAGAGCATATTTCAGGAAATTCTCCACACAGAAGAATCCAATAATCAACCTCACTACCTACAAGAAGCAGTTCACAATAACTTAATTCAGAGAAGGCACAAAAAACTTCAAAGTCCATGAAAACACCAAAGTACATAAACCAACATAATATGGCAAGTATCAAATCAAAACTCAAAGTCATTACCCTAAATATCAATGGCCTCAATTTACCCATCAAGAGACACAAGCTAATGAATGGATCAGAAAATTAGACTCTTCAGTCTGTTGTCTTCAAGAAACCCACCTCACCACTAAAGACAGACACCTCCTCAGGGTGAAAGGGTGGAAAATGATATTCCAAGCAAATGGGAATAAGAAACCAGCAGGCATAGCTATACTAATATCTGATAAAATAGACTTCGAACCAAAAATAATCAAAAAAGACAAAGGAGGCCACTTCCTACTTATCAAGGGAATGATCCATCAAGAAGATATCACAATCATAAATCCTTTTGCACCAAACACAGGGGAATGACAGTTCATAAACCAAAACCTACTTGACAATAAAACAGAAATAACCACCAACACCATCATAGTTGGGGGCTTCCATACACCATTATCAGTAACAGATAGATCATCCAAACAGAAACTCAACAGGGAAGTAAAAGGGCTCAACAGAACCATAGATCACTTAGACCGAATGGACATCTACAGAACATTCCATCCCATATCCACAGAGTACACATTCTTCTCAGCAGCCTATGGTAATTTTCTAAAATAGATCATATACTGGGTCACAAAGCCTGCCTCCATATATTTAGGAAGATTGAAACCTCTGCTGGTAACTGAAACAGGAAAGTTATTAACATTTGTCCCCTTGACAGATCACTTGCCTAGTATGTGAAAGGCTCTGGGTTTGATCCTTCACCAAATACACATTCACCTTGTATCCTCCATCTGTTCCCCATACATTGTCTATTTCATGCAAGGGTCCCCCTCTCCTCTAGGAAAGCAAAAGTACCTCCATCTTAAATAATGACTCCATTTTGTAATAAGTTGTCTGTTCTGGAAAGTCACAAGGTCTGCAGGTGTTTGTTAACACATGCACCCATAAAGAATGAGGAAGTCGTTGTCTTGTGGCCTTGGGGCTGGGTCCTTATCCTGTAGCTGTGGAACATCTTGTGGCCTTAGGGCCGGGACCTTATTCTGGTGAAACAGAACTGTAGCAATACCTAAACTGCTGACAAACTCCTCTATTCTGCTGTATAAAAGGCACCCTGAGAAAAATAAAATTTGGCAGCTTGATCAGACTCCTGTCTTGCTGTCAGTTCCCTGTGTCTCTTGTCCCTTTCATTCCAGGTTTTCTGGGGTCCGTGCTCCCATTGAAGCCCCGCTGGCCGGGGCAACTGGCGCCCAAACGTGGGGCACGAACCTAGGATCGCCTGAAACACCGTCTGCTACCTGCCCATTGGGATCCCGCACCGAGGCCGCCGCAACCCAAAGAGGGGGTTAGACACTGGCCCGCTGGTGATTGCCACAGAGTTGCCCGCCCATGAGACAGATCTGTTGGAACACTCGGACGGTGAGGTAAGATAAGATTTTTTCTTTACCACGGGACAAGCATTTTCAAAAGAAGACTCTTTTGTGACTGGGCTAAAACAAGCTCTCAAGGTACGAGGAACTAGGGTTAAAAGAAAAGATTTAAAGATATTTTTAGATTATATTGGTGATCTCTGTCCTTGGTTCCCAAAGGAAGGGACTATAAATGAAAAAACTTGGTTAAGAGTTGGAGATTGTTTACGTGATTATTATGAAACCTTTGGCCCCGAGAAGGTCCCTGTTTCTGCCTACTCTTATTGGAATCTTATAAATGATGTTCTTAAGGTCCACAATCATTCTATGGCTGTACAGGTCCTTGTCAATAAGGGAGAGGCTGCTCTTAAACGCTCTTCTAGGCCCCCTTCTGCTTGCGCCTCTGTCATTGTTGAAGATGAAACTCAAGAGAGACCTAAATCTCCTGCCTCTGAAAAGCCTTCCTGCCACCTTTATCCCTCCCTAGTGGATATTGAAGCTGGTTCCCCCTTCCCCCATTGCTGATGTAGGCCCCACCAGTAAAGCTCCTCTAGTATCACCTCCTCCCTATTGTCCGCCACTCTGCGCTCCTGTACTCGACCGCTCCGCCGCCGTACTTCCCTCTGCGCCTGCTGAACCTCTCGCTGACTCTCCTTTCACAGAACTACAATCTGCCACATTAGCTTCTGTCTCTGACCTCCGTAGGGCACTTCAGGATAAAAAAACTTCAGCTGCAGCTTCTCCAGGAACTTGATTCTGTCACAAAAGAACTTGCTGCCTTTTCTAATCCTTCCTCTGACAGCCGTAGGTGCAAAACAGAAGCAGACCCACACACCCGCAATACTGGCCTTCTTGCTTTTCCTGTTATGGTGCACTGAATTTAATGAAAACTGCGCTGACTTTGCTCACCGTAATTTACAAAAGGCTGTTTCTAAAAATTGGACAAAACAAAAATTGTTGGGGGAACATCCCTACCATTCCAACGAATGGCAAGCACGCTATCCCCCTGGACTTTTAGCCCAAATACAACAGGCAGGCCTCGCTGCCTGGCAGCGCCTCCCTCCTAAAGGGGCCTCCACCACCTCCCTGGCTAATATTAGACAGGGGCCAGAAGAGACTTACAGTGACTCTATTAGTAGACTTAATGAAACTGCTGAGCGTCTTTTTGGTGTTGGGGAAACCAACAGCCCCTTTATCAAACACCTGGCCTTTGAGAATGCTAATCCTGCTTGTCAGTCTATTCTCTGCTCTCACAAGCGGGAGTCCATATCTGATTATATCAAGTTATGTACAGGCGTGGGCTCCTTCCACGCCATGGGTTTAGCAATTGGAGCCGCTCTCCATTCTGCTGGTCTCACTCAGGGTACGAAAACATGTTATAATTGTAAACAACCTGGACACTTCTCTCGTGAATGCACCGCTCCTAAACAGCTCTCTGCTTCTTTCACAAATGAATATGGTTCTTTGTAGCCCCAATAGTGTTGTCACTTCCCAAATGCTTAGTCAGGGTTTTATTCCAGGGAAAGGGCTTGGAAAGAATTTACAAGGCATAACAGAGCCCATTTCTCCTCCCCAGAAACTCGATCGCTCTGGCCTTGGGTATGCCCCTGAGTCTTCTTTTCCCTAGCGGCCGTTGCCATCCCTGCACCCCATGCTGATAAAATTACTTGGAAAACCCAAAGCCCTATATGGGTTGACCAATGGCCACTTTCACATGAGAAAACAGAGGCTGCAATGTTGTTAGTGCAGGAACAACTTGCCGCTGGCCACATCGAGCCTTCTACCTCCCCCTGGGACTCCCCTATTTTTGTCATTCGGAAAAAATCTGGCAAATGGCGCTTGCTACAGGATCTTAGAGCTGTTAATAAAGCCATGGTCCCTATGGGGGCACTCCAACCAGTACTCCCTTCCCCCGTGGCCATTCCCTATGGTTCCTTCAAAATAATTATTGATCTAAAGGATTGCTTTTTTACCATCCCTCTACACCCTGAGGATAGGCCCTGCTTTGCCTTCAGTGTCCCGCAAGTAAATTTTCGTGGCCCTATGCCTCGCTTTCAGTGGAAGGTTTTCCCCCAAGGTATGGCTAACAGCCCCACCCTCTGTCAAAAGTTTGTGGCCATGGCCATTGACCCCCTCAGGGAGACTTTTCTCTCTGTCTACATTCTTCATTACATGGATGACATTCTTTTAGCTGCCTGTGACCAGAACCTGCTTTTCTCCTGCCTCCAGCGCCTACTGTCCAATTTGCAATCATATGGGCCTCGTTGGCTCCCAGAACGTCTAGTTCATCAATGGACACCACCCTCACCCCTTAAAAATTCACCCTCTCCCAGGGAAGGCTCCCCGCCCCCCTGAGGTTTTGTCCTTTCCTTTTCAGGACTATGGCTGCCCCTGCTTTCGTTGGCCTCTTGCCCCTGGCATCTGGATTGATCACTGCTGACCTTCGACCCATGAATTTCACCTGGACCGTGCTCAGTGAAGTCGGTGATGTGATCTGGATACACTCTACGGTTTCTCAGACCATCCCTTGGCCAACCCTAACTCCAGACCTCTGCAAAATGGCCCTCGGCAGCCTGAACGCTTGGGGACTTGGCACCATTTTTGCACAACGTACTGCTCCTGAAATTGATCTTCACCACTCTTATGGTGAAGGGGGATGTTATAATTCAAAAAAAAGGTCCTACTTACAGTCTTTCTCCCTCTATGTTGCCCCTGGCAGTCACTGTGACTATTCGACTAAATGGGGCTGGGGCTGTGGAGGAACAGACGTTTATTTTAGTGCAAAATGGGGATGTGAAGCTACTGGAGATGCTTATTGGAACCCCTCATCTTCTTGGGACTATATCACCCTAAAGGCTAACTATACCCATCCCCAGGGAGCTGCCCGCGATACTCCAAAACAGGCTTGCAAGATATCTTCCCCATCCTTTGGGTGGTGCCACCCTCTACTAATTACCTTTACAGCCCCTGGCAAACAACAGCCATATGATGTCTGGTCCCGGGGTGTTCAATGGGCCATCCGTACCTATGGTGGCTCTCATGTTGGGGTCCTTTTTACCATTAAGCTCCAAAAGACTCTCCCTACTACTGCTCTCTACCCCTCGCGTGCCACTCCCTTGTTACCCCCCGTCCCTACATCTATATCCTCCCCTGTGCCAGCTCTGGTTACACTCCCACCTCTTCCTCCTCCACCCCTGACAACTACTGACCTGGTCCTTAACCTGGTCGAGGCCACTTTTAATGTACTCAATTCTTCTTCTCCCAATCTTACCCAATCTTGCTGGCTTTGCATTCACACCTCGCTCCCCCTTTATGAGGGTGTGGCTCAATCTCTCCCACTTCCCTTCAACACAACTCCTGATTGGCAAGACTGCCCCTGGTCTCAGCGCCCTAACATTACCCTCCCAATCTCCTCTGTCCTTGGCTCTGGAACCTGCCTTCATGCCCCAAGCCTCTCCAAATCTTCCATGCCTTCTACCCTTTGCGAGAATTTTGTCTCTGTTAATTCCTCCCTTCATTATGACTCCTATTATCTCCTCCCCCAGGGCTATTTGTGGGCCTGCCTTGACAGCCTAACAGCTTGCGCTTCTGTGTATCGCCTGCTCCATTCCCCTCAGTTCTGTGTCCCTGTCCGACTCTTCCCTCGCATTTCCTATCACCCTGCTCCAGATTTTGATGCTTCCTTTGCCTCATCCCTCCCCTATTCGCATAGGACCAAACGTGAACCCATTACTGGCACTGCTATTTCGCTTGCTTTGCTTCTGGGTGTCAGCGCTGCAGGCACCGGCACAGGTATTGCTGCTCTTGTACAGGGAAATGCCCAATATGAAATCCTGCACTCCCAATTGGATAAAGACATTCAAAACCTAGAAAAGGGAATTACTGCTTTAGAACAGTCTTTAGTCTCTTTATCTGAGGTGGTACTTCAAAATCGCCGGGGCCTCGACCTCCTTCTTTTGAAGAGGGGGGACTATGTGCTGCCTTACGGGAAGAATGCTGTTTTTACACTGACCATACAGGTGTCACAAGGGATAGTATGGCTAAGATCAGAGAATCTTTGGAGAAAAGAAAAAATAATAGAGGTATAACAGAAACATCTGGTTGGTTCTTTTCTCATCCTTGGCTGTCCTCGATCCTCCCCTCTATTTTAGGTCCTTTGGTTGGCCTACTCCTCTTACTAAGCTTTGGCCCATGGTTATTTAAAAAGCTAACATTCCTTTATTAAGGAACAGATTGATTCAGCCACAGCACGACCAATTCAAGTGCACTACCATCGCCTGGCTCTTGAAGACCAAGACCTACCTTGTGACTGCCCCCTGTGGCCACCCCCTGGCCTAGGTGCCAAACCTTCGCCCTAGTTAGCGGGTGTGCCCCATATCTCCTCCCTTATTGACACTTATCTAAACTTAAAATGATCTGAGTGACTCACCTCCGACAGGAACTGCATAGGATTCAGACCTGTGCATACTGACTCACAAATGTGTGAGTACAATATGGGCACCAACATGGGTGCGAGGCATAGCACCGCAAGGGAAGGTCCCTTTTGACCACTTCTGAATTCCCTGAGAGTCAAACCTGACTTGCATGGAGGTTGGTACCGTACTTTCTGTGTTGGCTCTGCCTCCCCTCCCCAAAAGGTACCAAGAGCAACCAAGGTGGGGTACGAACCCCACGGGAGGAGTCAGGTCACTGCTCCCCCAGTTGGTTACAGGCCCACCGTGAAATCACGGGACCCTGGGAGTCCTACCAAAATTTACAAAAATTGGCCGCCACAGAAAACACCTTCTAAAACTAATAGAAAGGGAGGAGATGTGGGGAACCATTGGACACTAGGAAAGCAAAAGTACCTCCATCTTAAATAATGACTCCATTTTGTAATAAGTTGTCTGTTCTGGAAAGTCGCAAGATCTGCAGGTGTTTGTTAACCCATGCACCCATAAAGAATGAGGAAGTCGTTGTCTTGTGGCCTTGGGGCTGGGGCCTTATCCTGTAGCTGTGGAACATCTTGTGGCCTTAGGGCTGGGACCTTATTCTGGTGAAACAGAACTGTAGCAATACCTAAACTGCTGACAAACTCCTCTGTTCTGCTGTATAAAAGGCACCCTGAGAAAAATAAAATTTGGCAGCTTAATCAGACTCCTGTCTTGCTGTCGGTTCCTTGTGTCTCTTGTCCCTTTCATTCCAGGTTTTCTGGGGTCCATGCTCCCGTTGAAGCCCCGCTGGCCGGGGCACATGCAAGGGTCCCCCTCTCCTCTTTACTGCATTCACGTCCAGACAACCCGAGTTATTATTATGAAGCACCATCTTAGCTCCCTTATCAGTTTGGCACATGCTTCTCCTTACCCTTGTTCACACTCACTATTCAGACACATCTTGCTAGATCAGCTATTGAAACGGTACATCCAGGCTGGAGTTGTGGCTCAGTGGTGGATTCCTTGAATACCTGAGGTGTGTGAGCCTCTGGATTCATGAACAAGTTATCAGAAAAAAGAAAAACCAAAAGCAATGCCTGTGTTAAACATTCTACATAGTTGATTGAATGATTAGAAAAGTCTGTGGTAGTGGAAAGGTGGTCTATTACAGGCTTGAGAGGGAAGTAGACTGGACCCCTGAAAGTGAAAAAGCACAGGCTGACTTCTTATCTTTTGCCTACTCCCCTAGAGACCTGTTTTTCTATAAACAATCAGGACCTCTCCTTGGAGAGAGGTCTTTCAGAGGATTTAAACATTGTCCTTGGTCAAATTTAGTCCCCAGAACTTGGTGACAGAGTTAATCTCTTCCTGAGACAGACTATAGCTCTAACCAACAAGTTGGCCCTCTGGTTCACCTGGCCAGGAGATAGTCCACCAACCTAAGGTTATAAATACCTCTGCAAGGGGAGGGCACACTCGCTCTGATCACTTGGGAACTTCCAGCTGTGGATGAGTTTTTTTCCACTGGCTAGGTCTGGGCTGGCTCAGGGAGGGTCTCAGCCTAGGCCCTAGCCTAGACCTAGCTGGGAGGGTCCCCTAGCCCTTACTCTTCTCATGGCTCTTTATCCCCTACAACTCCCACATAGCAAGAGATCCTTGAACTTTCTTTTTTTTTCTTTTCACTCTTTTTTTATCCAGGCCCTCCACATAGGATCTAACTTTATTTTCTCTTTGTTTCTGTGTTCCCCCCACCCCCAGGCCCTTTGCATGGGATCTCTAGCCACATGGGTGCCTTTCCTTGGCTCTATTTCCCTCAATAAATATAATAATTTAATAATAAGTAGTCTCAGTTTTCTTTCCCTGGCTCCTTCCAGTCCCCTGGTAGTTCTGGTAGGTCACATTGCACCTTGCTAGGGGAGGCCTGGTCCCCATGTGAGCTGTGGAATCAGGACTTTTGCTCTGGGATCCTGACTGGCCACTGGGTACCAACATCCCTGTTCACCCGAGTCAGAGGGTGCATGTGCCAAAGGACAAAAACTTGCTTCCTCCTCAATAGAATAAAGAGTCTTCCTAAAATGGGTAGACAACAACACAAAAAAGCCAATGAAAGTCAGAAAACTGAGAGATCTCCACCAAGGTTGCCATGTCCTACAATAAAAGCCTTCAATGAAATCATAGAGAAATCAACAGAAATTCATTCCCAAATGAAGACATACCAACCACCCCCCCCCAAAAAAAAAACTGATCAGAAAAAAAAAGTAAGTCACTGAACTGGAAGCAAACCATCAAAGAACCAACAAATGTATCAATTAACTTGAAAAGAATTGTCTGCTGGAGTGTTCAGCTTTTGACAGTAGGCTTATCTTGATTGTAGAAAATGTTAGAAACCTCCAAAAAGATAGAATAAATTAAAGGTGAGTCAAGAAATGGAAGAACTCACCAGGCATGGTGGCAACACCTTTAATCCCAGCACTTGGGAGGCAGAGGTAGGAGGATCGCCGTGAATTCAAGGCCACCCTGAGACTACTTAGTGAGTTCCAGGTCACCCTGCGCTAGAGTAAGACCCTACCTCGAAAGCCCCCCCCCCCAAAAAAAAAGAAAGAAAGAAAGAAAAGAAATGGAAGAATTCAACCAGTTAACTAAGCTTAATAAAGATTTGATCAAAGGACTACGGTATTAAAGCATATACATAATCACAAAAGAAATGCAAGAATGAATTCCAGGAAACATCAAGAAAATCAGAACTTGAATTGAAATTGTACCTCAAAAATTAGATGGGCATAAAGCAAACCAACACAACAGAAAACAAAAGTCAAATCGAAATTACAAAAACCTCTTTAGAAGCCCTCATCAATAGAGTTAGTCATATGTAAGACAGACCTCTGACCTGAAAGATGAGACAACAGAGATTGATCAGGGGCAAAAAAACTTTGCTAAGTTATAAAAATCAAGTGAACAGAATACAAGGGAACAGTGGGGTACCTTAAAAGGACCAAACATCCAGATCATGGGTATATCAGAAGGAGAGGAAATCCAGGCCAGAGGAATAGAGAACATGATCAACCAAATTACTGAAGAAAGAAGAAAGTTTTCTAACTCTCTCATAAAGAGGCCCACACAGATACAAGAATCCCTCAGAACACCAAACAGACAGGACCAAAGAAGAAACTCTCAAAGACACATCATAGTTAAAACTCTTAACAATGAAAACAAAGAGAGAGTGTAAAAAGCAGCAAGAGAGAAACAACTCACAACAATAAAAGACAATCCCACATCACAATCACAAACATATATGTGCCAAACACAGAGGCAGCACAGTTTATAAAACAAAATCTACTCAACAATAAAACAGCAATAAATGCCAACACCATCATAGTTGGAGACTTCAATACTCCACTATCATCAATAGACACATCATCCAAGCAGAAAATCAACAGGGAAATAATGGAGCTCAACAACATCATAGATCAACTAGACATAGTAGACATCTACAGAACTTTCCACCCCAACTCTACAGAATACACATTCTTCTCAGCAGCCCATGGAACCTTCTACAAAATTGACCACATATTAGGCCATAACACATACCTTCATAAATACAGGAAAACTGAAGTAATTTCCTGCAATATGTAAGATCACAATGCGTTAAACCTAGAAATTAAAAACAAGGGACACATAAGAACCCCACACGCTCCTGGAGACTAAACAACATACTTTTAAATAATGAATGGGTCATGGAAGAAATAAAAAAAAAAAGAAATAGTAAAATTCCTAGAATTGAATGATAATGAAACAAAACCTACCAAAACTCTGGGATACAATGAAGGCAGTTATAAGGGGAAATTTTGATAGCCCTAAATGCCTTCATTACAAAGACAGAGAGAAACCAAATTAATAACCTGACTGTCCACCTAAACGCACTGGAAAACCAAGAAGAATCCAACTCAATGAGGTCCAGACAGAAAGAAATAATCAAGATTAGAGAAGAAATTGATGAAATGGAAACTAAGAAAACAATTTTTAAAATTGATGAAACAAAGAGCTGGTTCTTTGAAAAAAAAATAAACAAGACTTAAAAACCCCTGGGCAACCTGATCAAGCAAAAAAAGTTAAAGTCTCAAATTAACAAAATCAGAAATGAAAAAGGAGATGTCACAACAGACATCAATGAAATTGGAAGAATCATCGGGGCATAATTCCAAAACCTCTACTCCACAGAATTGAATAATCTGAAAGAAATGAATGAATTCCTAGACACTTACCACCTACCAAAACTAATTAATCTCCTAAACAAACCTATCAAATCCATAGCGATTAAAAAGGTAATCACAAACCCCACCCAAAGAAAAGTCCATGACTGGAGGGCTTCGCAGCCAAATTTTATCAAATCTTCATTGAAGAACTGAAACCAATTTTTCTCAAACTCTTCCACAAAATAGGAAACCAGGGAATCCTTCCTGACTCCTTTTATGAAGCTAGCATCATCCTAATAACAAAATCAGACACAGATGCAACAAAGAAAGAAAACTATAGTCCTATATCCCTAATGATCTTAGATGCACAGATCTTGAACGAAATCCCTGAAAATCAAATTCAACAACATATCAAAAGCATTATCTGACTTAATCAAGTAGGCTTCATCCCAGGAATTCAGTGATGGTTTAACATATGGAAATTGGACAACATAATATGCCATGTAAATAAACTTAACAATAAGAACCACATGATCATCACAATTGATCCAGTGAAGGCTTTGACAAAATTCAACACCACTTCATAATCAAAACACTGGAAAGAATGCCATGGGGGATTTACATCTCAACACAATATGGGCTGTATATAAAGCTCCTAAAGCCCAAATAATATTTACTGGGGAGAAACTCAAGGAGTTCCCACTGAGATCGGAAACAAAATGTGGTGCCCACTCTCACCAGTGCTCTTCAACACAGTACTAGAAATACTAGCCCAAGCAACATGACAGGAGAAAGAAATAAAAGGGACTCTAATTGGAAAGGAAGAGGTTAAGTTAGCCCTATTTGCAGATGACATGATCCTCTATATAAGTGACCCAACAGTCGCCATCTCAAAACTTCTAAAGGTGATAAATTCCTTTAGCACAGTGTCAGGATATAAAATCAATGCACAAAAATCAGTAGCTTTTCTAGATTCAAAGGTCAAACATACAGAGACTGAAATCAGTGTGACTGTCCCATTTTCAATAGAAACAACGAAAAAAATTAAACACCCTGGAATAACACTAATTAAGGATGTAAAAGACCTATATAATGGTAATATAAAGAAACTCAAGAAAGAAATCAAGGAGGGGGCTGGAGAGATGGCTTAGTGGTTAAGGTGTTTGCCTGCAAAGCCAAAGGACCCAGGTATGATTACCAAGGACCTACATAAGCCAAATGCAAAGGGATACATGTCTCTTGAACAAAACCCCAGTAGCACACGATCTTAAACAATCACTCAACCAATGGAATCACATGAAGCTGAAGAGTTTCTTTACAGACAAGCATACAACAAGCAAAGCTAAGAGAATACCCACAGAATGGGAGAAAATATTTTCTGGTTATCCAACTGACAGAGGCCTAATCTCTAGAATCTACAAAGAACTCAAAAATCTAAACAGTAAAAAGTCAAACATCCCATTCACAAAATAGGGCAAAGAGCTGAACAGGCAGTTCACAGAGGAAGAAATACAAATGGGAAACACACACTTAAGAAATTGTTCATCATCCCTAATCATCAGGGAAATGCAAATTAAAACAACTATGAGACTCCACCTTACCCCAGTAAGGAGAGCAAACATCAAAAAATCAAATGAAAGTAAATGCTGGTGTGGATGTGGAGAATTAGGAACACTCATCCACTGTTGGTGGGAATGTAAGATGGTACAACCTCTTTGGAAAGCAATATGGAGATTCCTGAAAAAGCTGACTTTAGAGATATCAACAGACCCAGTCATTCCCTTACTGGGCATCTACCCTAAAACCTTCAAACCACAGGCCAGAGAGATTTGCTCAATCATGTTTGTAGTGGCTCAATTTCTAATAGCTAAGAGCTAGAATCAATCCACATGTCCATCACTAGAAGAATGGATAACTACGAATGGATATCTACACAAAGGAATTCTACACAGCAGTAAGAAAAAATGACGCAATGAAATTTGAGGAAAAATGGTTGAACCTGGAAGAGATCATGCTCAGTGAACTTACCCAATCACAGAAAAAAAAAAAAAATTCCACATAGTCTCACTCATCTACAGCACCTAACCTGAATCTACCGAAGATGCCTTACATACCCAGCAAGCATCTCATGGATTGGACAATAGGATGGGTGGGGAGGGAGTGGAGGGCAATGGAGGGGGTAAGAAACAAAAATCTAAACCCAAATGGCAATGGTACCATAAAATTCTACATCCTAAAAGGCAGAACAAATGGCTGAACCTTCACCAGGCCCTTAGAGGGAACACCTGAGCCACAAGACACTGGAGAGTGTATGAGGAAGACTGACTTTAATCCTCTACAGCCTCTTTCTCTCTCTCACTCTCTCTCTCTCTCTCTCTCTCTCTCTTTCTCTAACTATTTTATATTAGTTATCTTTTTCTTCCTTTTGTTAGTGGGCACTGACCTGTAACTCCCAGTACCAGCATGTGGCTATCATCCACAATGAGCTTTTGATCAGAGAGACCTACAAGGTTTCTTAAAAGAAAGACAGATTTCTGTCAGAGTACTTGATGAGCTACCAAAGGTTAGTGGTAAGACCCTACTGCTGAAGACACCTTATGTGGTTGACACATAAAATGGAACGGCATGGCTGGTAGCTGGACGAGAGTCAGTCCCCAGACAGTCACTGTGTCTAGTGCCAGAAGGTGCTACATGGGTGACTGGGGGAAAATGACCAATATCTGTCCAAGCAACTCATGCTCTAACCTACTTAGCAGCAAATAACCTGTTGTGATGCTCACACAAGTGCAATAGTGGCTCACAGCCATGGTGGGAAACCAACTGCTCTTGATTCAGCTAACTGATCCCCTCAGTGGTATGGGACCCATAGCTAGATATGGGAAACAAGTCAGAAGCTTATCCAAACATAAGCCCGCTCTCCATTAACAAGCTACCATCAATCGTGGGCTACAAGAGGGCCTACACTATTAAATTCTCTATAAAAGAAAGTAAGGGTTATCTCATTTGTCTGGTGCTAACTTACTCTCCGTTGGAGAATCTGCTTCTCTTTTTCAGATAGATGTAGATCCTAAGGAGAGAGCCACCCCATCATACCTCAAAAGGGCCCCGGCTAAAACTAAGAACAATTGGCTAAACAAGAAAGGGTGCTGTTTTCTTGGTGAACTGGGTACCAGCACAAGGGTGAAGGAGATCAACACAGAGAAAAATAAACTCCTACCAAATCAGAGATCCAGAGATCCAGATGCCCCCAACACCTCATCACTGAAGCAGACCAAAAATGAACCCAACATGGCTCAGGGAAATTTTTGCGGAAGAGGGTTCGGAAAGAATATCAGAGCCACATGTTGGGTCATGATATGCAGAGACATTTATCCTACCCATAACTGTGGGCTAACTCCGGAATGCGTGACCCATATACCTCAACAAGGTGGGGCCAGGGGGAGGGGTAGGATATGGATGAGACTAACAATGGTACCAAATGGACTGTATTTGCTGAGTACAAAACTAATTAATAAAAAAAAATTTCAGCCCAAATTAAACTGGTACCATATAATCCTATATCCTGGAATTTACTAAATGCAGAACCCTCAAGAGGACCTGAATTGAAGGGCCCTGGAGAACGTGAGACAGAGCTTAACCTTAAATTCCTCCTGTTTCTCTTTATTTCTCTGTCTTTATTTTTTTTCTTTCCCCTTAGAACTGGCCTGTAATTCCCTGTACCAGGATGTGGTTTACATCCACAATGAGCTATTGATCAGAAAGACCTACTTGATCTCCCAAATCAAAGAAGACTTCTGTCAGACCACTTGATTACCCACCAGAGGTTAATGTTAAGACCCTACTGCTGAAGGCACAATAAGCTGTCTGCATGGACCACGGAGAGATTTGTCTGGATTCCGGAAGTGAGTCAGTCCCCAGACAATTAGTCCATCTATTGCTGGAAGGTGCTACATGAGCTACCAGGGGAAAATGGCCAAATCTGTCCAAGCAACTCAAAGTCTAAATGATTCAGAAGCAAGCAACCTGATGTAATGCTCACACAAGTGCAATAGTGGCACACAATCATGTTGGTAAACAAATGCTCCTTGGATTGGCTAGCAGATCCACTGAGTGGAAAGGAAATCATATCTGGAATTGGGAAACAAGTCAGAATCATATCCAGGTAATGATTCTGCTTCCCAATGTCTACTTCCCACTAATGTTGACATATAAGCGGGTCTACAGCCTTGAAACTCTCTAAATTAATAACGGTTATCCCATTTAGCCTGTTCTGACTTCACTTTCCACTGGAGATTCTGCTTATCTTTTTCAGATGGGAGCTGGACCTGAGGAGATAAACGACCAAGCGCACTTCACCCCAGCCACAGCTGAAACCATAGAGGAATTGGGGAAATGAGCAATAGTGCTGCTTACTTAGTGAATCTGATATCAGCTCAAAGATGAAGTAGAAAGACACTGAGGACACTCAACACCTACCAAACCAGAGATCCAGAGGCTGCTAAGAGCCCATCACTGAAGTAGACTTAAAACCCACCCAACATGGCTCAAGGAATTTTTTAGAAGAGGGGACAGAAAGATTGTTAGAGCCACAAGTTTGCCCATTTTGCACAGACACATAACCTTTCCCGCATAACTGACTGCTGCCTCCAAAATGCATGACACACAATCTTCATGGGGTGAACCTGCATCCCCAGTAAGGAAGGCATATTCAAAAAAGGGGTGGGAGGTGGCAAAGGATGATATGAACATGTGTTGTCTGCATACTAAATAAGCCCTTATCTAATAAATTTTAAAGGCTAGCATTTGTCTGCAAAGCCAAAGTACCTAGGTTTGATTCCCTAGGACCCACGTTAGCCAGATGCAAAAGGGGGCACATGCATCTGGAGTTTTTTTGCAATGGTTGGAGACCTTGGAGCACACATTTTCTCTCTCTCTCTCTCTCTCTCTCTCTCTCTCTCTCCCTCTTTCTTTTCAAATAAATAAATAAAAATAGTTTTAAAAATAAATGTTAAGGCCAGGCGTGGTGGCAACGCCTTTAATCCCAGTACTCAGTACTCAGGAGGCAGAGGTAGGAGGATCGCCATGAGTTCGAGGCCACCCTGAGACTACTTAGTGAATTCCAGGTCAGCCTACAAGACCCTACCTCAAAACACAGAAAAACAAAAGCAAAAAAAAAAAAAAAAGTAAAAGAGAGATAATGGGAAAATAAGAGACATGTCGTTTTATATAAAGGAATCTACACATACACTGGTCATAGTTTGCCCAGTGTTAACTGTTGATCTAGATATGATCTAAACAGAGATTCAGAGGAATGCAAGGGCTATTAGCTTTGGTGTATATGAAAACCTCACTATATGGAGAAAAGAGACCATAAATCCACAAGGAGACATATAGAACCAGTAACACCATAAATCTCAGAGTCGTGCCTCATTACTTGACCCAAACATATTTGAAATGATTGCTTTTCTTCCCCCTCATATATTTACTGTTAGCTATAGATGAAATATAAGATATCTCTAAGAATCCTTTCTTATCCCAAGTTTTCAGCTTTCTCAATACAGTACAGGTTTAAGGTGGAATTCCTGTCATTGATCACTTGCGTTTGAAAGTACAGGTATCAAGGACTGAATTCTGGTTTCAGAAACACAGGGTGACTAATAGAGGTGACAGTTGTAGGAAGAAAGTCAGGAGATTCTGAAGTCACCAATCAGTGGGGTGAGAGGGAAATGATGGAACAAAGACTTCATACACAAAGCCAAGGTCTCATGCATGAGACCCTCAAGAGACAGATGCATTAGAGTCCTGAGCAAAGTCCCTGCTTCATAGGCAGTCTGAGCTTGGCTTCCTGTTTCTCCACCCTGTTACTTCTTCCTCCACATCACATGAAGACTGCACCACGGTTTAGAGAACCAACCCAGCACCAATTTCCAGAATGGGGAAGGTGGGTTGAGAATGGTTGCTCATACTGCATGTACCTCTCCTCCCTATAAAAAAGACCACACCAGGGCTGGAGAGATGGCTTAGCGGTTAAGTGCTTGCCTGTGAAGCCTAAGGACTCCAGTTCGAGGCTCAATTCCCCAGGACCCACGTTAGCCAGATGCACAAGGGGGCGCACGCGTCTGGAGTTTGTTTGCAGTGGCTGGAAGCCCTGGCGCACCCATCCTTTCTCTCTCTATCTGCCTCTTTCTCTCTCTGTCTGTCACTCTCAAATAAATAAATAAATAAAAATTAAAAAAAATATTTTTTAAAAAAAGACCACACCAACCTACTTCTAACCTGGTGGTCTGAATTCCCCACACTCCATGTCCAGTGTCTGGTTTCTCAGATCCTATTGCCAACTCAGAGTGCCATCTTCAGAGTAGAAACCCAGGGCCCAGCCTCTCAGAATATCCTCACGATGAGAAATGGGGTGATGGGTTTGTTTATCTTTGGAGCTCTACCCACTGGCTGTCTCCTTTTTCCTGTCCAGGTGGCTGGGAAGCCACACCATGCATGTAATTTTCATGTAGGCCCCATAGTACCCTGCCTGATGCCTCATAGTCGGGCTATATAATTCAGGCCACGTTGTTGACTATATCACAGAAAACATTCTTGTTCAGGGGGGTTTGATGTATGCCATTTCAGGAAGTTGAATAGGTCTCACACATCCACCTATCAAATAAGGGGTTTAAGGAGATGGTTAAAGGTACTTCCTTGCAAGCTTCACAGCTCCAGTTCAATTCCCCACCATCCATGTAAAGGCACATGCAAACAGCACACCAACTCCAAGACAATCAGAACTGGAGACAGAAGAACCCAGAAGCTTGCAGGGCAGTGAACATGGTGCACATGAAGCAGCAAAAACAAACAGCATACCTAGAAAAATAAGTGAAACCTTGTGTCCAGCAAAGCGGAAGTTGTCCGCAGACCTCCACATGTACTCTGTGGCATGCACATGCCCACACATACACAAGATACTTAAATCATACCACTTCTCTCTTTAATGTCATCTTCTTCTAAATTCTTATATACAGCCTAAGTATCACACTAACCAACCAACCTGAAGATCTCACTCAAATAACAGGTTAAGGATCTCTGACTAGAATCCCCTGTGGTTCCTTTTGATCAGGTACCTAACCTATTCTTCCCGTCATGAAGTGTCAGGAATTTCCTGACACCAGCCTGCCCCTCCCAAACTGACATCTCTTCATAGGTCTAGTGAGTGCTCTAACATTCTCTATCTGCCTATCACCATGTGTACCTTAGGTAGACACCTTTTCCCAAATTAGAGTGTGCTTATTAAACTTAGAACATTCCCAGTTTTATTAATCACACTCAGTAGTGTTGGATATTCATTTCTCACACCCCAAAAGCTTTAAAATTTTTGAGTTAAGGCCAGAGGCTAGTAAAGCCAAGACTTCACTTATTCTCCTTCTTGCTTTTCCTTCTAGCATTTAGTATCTAACACTGTTGATTTTTATTTTCTGTCCATATACACAGGAAATTGAAGACAGTGTCTGTAAACACATCACACTGTGATTAGAAAATCAGCATGGAGAGGTGAAGACACTTGTGGGTGGCACACTGGAGCTGGCTTTGGACTGTGGTCTGGCCTACCATCAGGGGTTCTTGCAGTGCTACTGGGGAGCTCACATGGCCCCTTTACCTGGCCTGACCCTCCTACCTGATGCTGAGAGGCCTCACTTGCAAGCAGATCACCATGCTTGTCTCCTCCACCATCATCTCACCAAATAGAGGCCCAAGAAAATTAACTCTACTGCTACCTCCACACCATTTGCGCCTCCCCACATTAAGTTTACAATTTGCCCAATGTTCTGGTAGATCTGCAACATTGTGATGTCCCAGGCTTCCACCTGCCCCAGGAGGTAGACACATCCACCATTCCAAACTGGAGGGTGGCTTACAGAAGTGAGTGGGATGCAGCTGTACTAAAGCAAGAATTTTGCAGCTCACAGGGATCTTTCCTTCCACCTACCCATAGAGCTAGATGCAGTACTCCTGGGGCCTGGGAGGCCTCACGGGACAAGGTGTCTCCTGGCCAGAAGATCCCACATGCCCACTGTGTGTACCTGACAACACTATGGTCAACCCACAGGGACTGACAGCACTCAAGCCTGGGTTCTGCAGCCCTGCCCTGCTCCCCTTGCTCTTCCTTTCATCCTCCCTTCCTCATCTTCCATTTCCCTTTGTTTCTCCGTTCCTTCTTTCTTTCCCACTCTGCCTCATTCCTTCCATTCCTCTTTCCCTCCTTCCTTGTTTCCCTCCTTGACTTCCGCCTTCCTTCTTTACTTCTTTACTTTTTTTTCTTTCCATTTTTCTCCCTTTTCCTGCCTTCTATTCTCCTCTTGCCACTCTTTTTCCTTCCTTCCTTCTCCCTTCTCCTCCCTTTCCTCTCTTCTTCCTTCCCACCTTCATTCTTTCCCTCTATTCTTCACCCTTTCTCCCTCTTTTCCTTCCTTCCTATTCTCCTTGTCTTCCCCAATTTCCTTTATCCCGTTTTTCTTCGTCTACCTTTCCTCTTTCCTTCCCTTCTTCCCTTTATCTCCCACTCTCCTTTTCTTTTTGCTCTTGTGTTTTGTCTCTATATGATCCAGATTTGCCCTCAACCCTTAACCCTCCTACCTCTGCCTCCCACTGGGGTTACAGGGGTGCACCGCACCCAGCTTTTGTGGAGGAGGAGGAGGAGGCGTGAGTGTGTGTGTGTGTGTGTGTGTGTGTGTGGTCTGTGTGGATGGATTCATGTTCCAGGGCGGAGCTCTGGAGCTGGGCTGCCAGCCCATCCCCAGGTTCCTCGCAGCGCCCCCCAGGCAGTGCGATCCTCCTACCTGCTGCGGAGCGCTCTCGCTCGCGCACAGACCTGCCATGGCCGCCTCCTCCGCCATCCCAAAGAGCAATCTCAGGAAAAGGAACTCTGCCGCTTCCTCCGCACTGCTCACGCTGCCCGCCTTTCAGTTTAAAGTTTGCTGAGCACTTTCCCTGGCCTCAGACACGCCACTGCCAGCCGCTTCCTCCGCTCCTGGAGAGAGCTGCTGGAGAGAGGTTCAGGAGAAAGAACTCCGTGCTCCCAGCTTTTTTAAGTTTACTGTTTCCCTAAGCACGTTCTGGTTGAGCCTCAGCATTGTGACGTCATGGAAAGTTCCACCTGCCTGTGATGCGGGGGAGGCCGGAGCCGTCCACCGGTCGGGAGGGGAGGGCGGCTGGCAGAAGATGAGTGGGGTGCAGCTGGACTGGAGCAGGGACTTTGCAGCTAATAGAGCTTGTGCGCCCCCCAAACACTCAGAGAGCAGATGCAGCAGCTCCTGAGACCTGAGCTGCAGCTGTGTATATGACAGACCACCAGCTTCCACCAACCCAAGGACTAAGAATGTCTTCAGATAGCATTCGAGGCCCATGGTGGAGATTTCCCTGCTTTGCTAAAACCCACCTACCTGGTGGTCAACCAGTGTATGTGAAAAGCGCCTTGACTTATGACTTGATTTATGTGATTATAAAAACTTCATGAAACTGTTAACACATTTGAACATGGAATACGGGTAACCTAAATCTGTGTTCCTGGGCCATGGTCACTCATATTTGGCCCTAGACTAAATACTCCCTAATCCCCTGTGAGGTGAGAGCTGTGTCTTTTGCATGGACACTGGGGTGCAGCTGTGCTGAAGCAGGGACTTTGCAGCTCACAGAGCCTGTGTCCCACCCCACACATACCCAGAGAGCAGATGCAGCAGTTCCCGGTACCTACGGTGCAGCTATAATAAAGCAGAACCTTTGCAGCTCATAGAGCCCCCCCCCCCTTACCCAGAGAACAGGTGTGGGGACTCCAGGGGCCTGAGGAGGTCTGGTGTGATGGTATGACTCTTGGAGCCAGAAGATCCCACAAAGCCCACTTCGTGTGCCTGGCAGCACTATCGTCAGCCTATATAGATTGTGCTCAGGCCAGGGTTCTACAGACCTGCCCTCTCTCCTTTGTCATTCCTTCCTTTTTTCCTTCTTTTCTTCCTTCCTTCCATTCTTCTCCCTTTAATCCCTCGTTTTTCTCCCATTCTTTCTTCTCCCCCTTACTCCCTCCTTCCTTTCTCTTCTTTCCATTCTTCCCCTCACTTTCCCCCTCTTTTTGCACACTTTCCTCATGCCCCTTATCACCCATTCCTCCTCATTTTCTCCCTTTCTTTCTTTTCTTCTCCTTCCTTTCCAACTCTTTTCCCTCCCTCCTTTCCTCTTTTCTTCCCTTCCTGCCACTATCTTTGGCTTGCCAGGAGCTCAGAGGCCTCGTGAGGACTGCATCTCATGTTTCCTTGGTGCAGGCAGGATTAAAATATTGTCTTTCTCCCTTGCAAAGTTCTGGCACACAGGAAGGCCAGAGATCCACATGAAAAGCTGGGATGGAAAAGTGTGTGTGTGTGTGTGTGTGTGTGTGTGTGTGGTGTGTTGGGAGTGATGAGATGGAAATCAGCCCTGAGAACAGATAAAATATCTCACAAACAGAAGTGATTTTTTTAATCTGTGTGGAATGTATATTTACATTGTATGTATAATTAAATTATGTATAATGACAAGAGATGAAACTCACAAGGAAGTTTTTTTTGTTTTTTGTTTTTTGTTTTTTTTTTAGTCTTCATGAGATCTGAAAGGAGTTCTATATAGTACAGAAGCTTTAGAGCATCCTAAGGCTCCTTGTGTGTGAATAATCTTTTGGCAGGCCAGGCAGTTTTATCAGACCATCACTGGCCAGAAACTCATCACTGGGTCATGGAAGGAGGCAACCATCATGAAGAAGTTATTAGGTGGTGTGTTTCTTGTCGCCTGGCCTTCCCCCATGCCCCAAATGTTTCACACATCAATCAGAGATAAGCCAGACTTCCTGGGCCAAGTCATCACGTTGCAGGAGCTTTGTGTACCAGCTCTAAATATTTCAGTGCAATCTATTTACTCACTGACTCTGTATCCCAGAATGCAAAACATACATACAACACACACACACACACACACACACACACACACACACACGAGAGAGAGAGAGAGAGAGTCACTTATAGCATTTCCTTGTCACAAGGCATTTTGCATGTCACTCTGTACAAAAGGAAACAGGGCATGAGTGCACCCAAAGGAGAGGGGGTATAACATGGGGTGAAAATGAGGTGGTGGTTTCCTATCTCTATCAGGAAACAATAGGGATTCCGCTTGGACTGGAAATAGCAAGTGCAGGTCTAGAATGCCTGGTCCACAAGTACATGCACCTTAAGCCCTGGCAGTGTTTTCCAAGCAAGTTACACATCCCAACCAGTCCCAACAGCCCCAAGAAATTCATTCTCTTTGTCAACAGGCAGGGTGAGGCAATGGCCAAGGCAGCCATTACAGCTTGTGCATGCAAAGCCAGGTGTGCTTGCAACACTCATGAACTAGGCAAGGACTCTTCCCACCTCTCACCTTGAGGAAAATCAAAACCCATGGAAAATTAACACTCAGTGCCTCCCTTTCATTTATGAATGGAGTTACTTCTGGTGTTTCCATCTGCTTTTTTGTTTGTTTGTATTTCAAGGTAGGGTCTTGCTCCCTAGCCCAGGCTGACCCGGAATTCACTATGGAGTCACAGCATGGCCTCAAACTCACAGTGATCCTCCTACCTTAGCCTCCCTCCTGAGGGCTGGGATTAAAGACTCCACAGGGAAATGCCTTAACTGTTAAGCCATCTCTCCAGCCCCAATGCACACTTTCCACTTTTTTTTTTCTTTTTTTGGTTTTTCGAGGTAGGGTCTCACTCTAGCCCAGGCTGACCTGGAATTCACTATGGAGTCTCAGGGTGGCCTCGAACTCATGGCAATCCTCCTGCCTCTGCCTCCTGAGTGCTGGGATTAAAGGCATGCACCACCATGCCCGGCTCCCCACTTTCCACTTTTAAGGAAAAAAAAAAACTGGCTGGGCATGGTGGTACACGCCTTTAATTCCAGTACTCAGGAGGCAGAGGTAGGAGGATCCCCATGAGTTCGAGGCCACCCTGAGACTCCATAGTGAATTTCAGGTCAGCCTAGACTAGACAGAGACCTTACCTCAAAAAAACAGACAACAACAACAAAAATCCCTGGAGGTTGTGGAGATGGCTCAGCAGTTATTAAAGGCACTTCTTGTAAGACCTGTTGGCCTGGGACCAATTCCCCCATACATACATATCTGGAGTTCATTTGCAGTGTCAATAGGCCCTAGTGCACCCATTCTCTCTCTCTCTCTCTCTCTCTCTCTCTCTCTCTCTCTCTCTCTCTCTCTCCCTTTCACTCTTTCTCTCTTACACACATACAGCCCACATGGACAGCAAGGTGCTCTGGCCCACCTGATATGGGTTGCATTTTTTAACCCATCTGTTTGACACTACCCTAAAATCCTCAACTATGAAGATATCTGCTATAGTTTAGATCATAAGTATCTGTAAAGGCCAATGTCTTAAAGGGCTTTCCCCAGAGTAATGCTTCCTAATGGTGGAATCTTTAACAGGGAAGGTATTCGTGAGTTCTGGAGAGTCTGTCTTTAGAGATGATTATGAAATGTTGTCAATTCCTCTCTCTGTTTAAAAAAACTATTTTGTTTGTTTATTTATTTATGCAAGAGAGAGAGATAGTTAAAGAGAGAGAATGGGTGCACCAGGGCCTCCAGCCATTGCAGTCAAACTCCGGACACATGCACCACCTTATGCATCTGGCTTACATGGCTACTGGGAAATTGAACCTGTGTCCTTAGGCTTTGCAGGCAAGTACATTAACCACTAAGTCATTTCTCCAGACCTCTTCCTCTCTTTTTTCTCCAGGGCTTGAGGTAAGCAGTACTGATCATCTGCACATGTCTGACATAGTGTCTGTGGTGATACAAGTCCACACCAACAAAGACAATTGATTTTGGATTGAAATTGTCAGAGCTTTAAGCCAAACTTACCCTTTCTCTTGAGAGTTTGAAGTTACCTCAGAAGGCTGGAAAGATAGCCTAGAGGTTAAGGCACTTGCCTGAAAAGCCAAATGACCCAGGTTTAATTCCCTGGGACCTATATAACCCAGATGCAGAAGGTGGCACCTGCATTTGGAGTTTGTTTGCAGTGGCTAGAGTCCCTGGTGTGCCCATGCTCTCTATATAAATATCTACCTCTTCTCTCTCTCTCTCTCTCTCTCTCTCTCTCTCTCTCTCTCTCTCTTTCTTTCTTTTTTGAGGTAGGGTCTCACCGTAGCCCAGACTGACCTGGAATTCACTCTGTATCCTCAGGGTGGCCTCAAACTCACAGCCATCCTCCTACTTCTGCCTGATGAGTGCTGGGATTAAAGGCATGCACCACCATGCCCACTTCTCTCTCTCTCTCTCTCTCTATCTATCTATCTAATCTATCTATCTATCTAAAAAATAAATGAATAAAATGAAAAGTTATATAAAGTATTTATTACTGTGATCAAAACCTCCCAGGGCTCATAATATCTCAACCACTTTTCTGTCTTTGGGCTCTTTTTGGCTATTAAAAGCAAGATTGTGGAGTAGGATAGAGGAAAAAAGACCTGGAGAATACCTTCCCAGATGCTTTTTTTTTTCTTTTTAGAGTTGGGTCTCAATTTTTTAAAAAGTTATTTATTATTTATTTGAGAGAGAGAGAGACAGAGGGAGAGACAGAGAGAGAGAGAGAGAGAGAGAGAGAGAGAGAGAATGGGCACACCAGGACCTCTAGCCACTGCAAACAAACTCCAGATGCATGTGCCAACTTGTGCATCTGGCTTACATGGATCCTGGGGAATGGAACCTCAGTCTTTAGGCTTTTGCAGGCAAGTGCCTTGATTGCTGAACTATTCTCCAGTCCCCAGAATTCTTTCTCCTTATGCTACATTTAAGTTGGAGGAGGGAGATGAAAGAAGCAAGAAGGAAGGAACCAGGGAGACGACTCCATAAGTTTGCTCACCAGTGTGGGACCCCAGCACCCACATAAGGAAAGGTGCAAGTGGCAGATGCTCCTGTGATCTCACTGCACTTAGGGCAATAGCAGGCAGAGTCATGAGAAACCTAAAGCACGTGGTCCCGCTAGTCTGGGGTTGGAGTCAGCAAGCAGGAGAGCCCCTGTATCAAACACAGGTGGAAAGAGAGGACCAGCACCTTCAGCTTAGCCTCTGACCTCCACATGCACATGCACATGCCTGCCTGCCTATTCACACATGCATACATCATACACACATACACAAATAAAAAAAAAAAGCAAGAGTGAAAAGTCTTAGTAATATCAGCCTAGGTATTTTAGGTTGATTTGGGAATTTGATTTGGCTTGTATTCTTTCTTTCTTTCTTTCTTTCTTTTTTGTTTTGGTTTTTTGAGGAAGGAAGATAGGACAGGAGGGAGGGAGGGGAGAAGGAAGGAAGGAAGAAAGAAAGGAAGGAGGAAAACCCCTGTCCCCTATAACAATGCAAAGGTGACTATTACCACTATGGACAGGTCAGATCTCAAGCCCCCTTTTTTTAGATTTCCACAGTCATCTTCAGTCTTGGACAGTGGTAGGAAGATAGTGGAGGGGGAGTGTAAGGCATGGTTAGGTTTAAGCGTGCACCTGATGTGTTTATCTTCCTTCCATAAGTGTTGTTTTAGGACACTGTGTATCTACTTACATACTAACATGGATATTGGTATATATAGTAATGTGTATATAGGATATTACTATTTATATAGAGAGAGCAATTTACAGTGGATATTATTACATATAATAAGGTACCATAATATGTAATACAAAATATAATTGCAAATATATATATATATATATATATATATATATATATATATATATGAGAGAGGAGAAGAGGGAGAGAGAGAGAGAATAGGCATGTCAGGGCCCCCAGCCACTGTAAACAAACTCTAGGTACATGCACCACCTTGTGCATCTGGCTTATGTGGGTACTGGGGAATCAAGCCTGAGTCTCTGCTAAACCATCTCTCCAGCCCTAATTATACCATATACTATGTGTGTTTGTGTGTTCTGGGGATCATACTGAAGGTCTTGCACATGCAAAGCAGGCACTTTACCACTGGGCTGAAGCTCCAGCCCTCAAAATGTGTTTTACTGATCATCATTAATAACTGGCTATCAGGGTGGATGTCAGCACAAGAGTCTGGCTGCAACCCCTAGCACTGCCAGAAAACAAACAAATAATAATAATAATAATAATAATAATAATAATAAATGATGTCATGATTCATAAAAGTAAATAAAATGTTTGAATACAATGATATTTCCTCTTCTCTCCCCCACCAAAGATGCCAGGAAAGGTATCCAGATCTGACATCATAATATTGCCCAGCATGGAAACCCTATAATAAAACAGATTTAAAATATGTTAGTGCAGCTGGGCATGGTGGCACACACCTTTAATCCCAGAACTTGGGTATCAGAGGTAGGAGGCTCACTGTGTAATCAAGGCCAGGCTGAGACTACATAGTCAGTCTGCCATAGAGAGAGACACTACCTCAAAAAACAAAACAAAACAAAAATGCTAGTCCAATCAAAACATTGCCTACCAGTGTGTGTGTGTGTGTGTGTGTGTGTGTGTGTGTGTGTGTAAATTCAGGTTCACATGTGTCACAGTGTGTGTGTGGAGGTCAGAGGACAACCTTGGATTTCAGTCCTCACCATCACCTCAATGCAGGGTGTCTGTTTGCAGTTGTTTAGCAGGCTATCTGGCCCATGTGCTTCCTGGGGACAATGCTAGCTGGGATTACAGATGCTTAGATTATAGCATCTAGCCTTATGTGGGTTCTGATAACTTGAACTCAAGTACTCATTTTTGCCTGGTGAGCACTTTATCCACTGATGCATCTCTCCAGATATATTTGTTATTTCTTTACATTGAAATTGATATTATTATTTTTAGTATTTTTATTCATTTATTTGCAATCAAAGAGAGAGAAGAGAGACAAAGAGAGAGAGGGAGGGAGGGAGGGAGGGAGGGAGGGAAGGAGAGTGGGCATGCCAGGGCCTCCAGCCACTGCAAACAAACTATAGACACACACACCAGTGTGCATTTAGCTTTGAGTGGGTAGGAGAGATTTGAACCTCGGCTGTTTGGCTTTGCAGGAAAGTGTCTTATCTGCTGAGCCATCTCACCAGATGTAAAATTATTATAAATTGAGATCCTCATGTACCCTTCCCCCTTAGCACCACAAAGAAGCTGGTTGGCATACCTCCACAGGAGACAACTACAGTGAGCCACCTGGGGACCTGGGTGGGAGGCATACATGAGTGAGCATGTCTGCGGGGCCTGGCATTCTGTATTCATGGACAGCTCCTGGGAACTGTGGCTGTTATTCTAGGAACTCCTTGTGCTGACAGCTCAGCAATAAGCACACACTCACTGCCTGGAGACAGGTCCTCTAGACTGCACTTAGGTAAAAGAAGCACAGTGGCTGCCCTCCCCCCTGCCCCCAAGTTAGTATATGCTCTTTGCCTTATAAGTGTGGCTGTATTCTGATAAGCACACTGCCCACTAAAAACCATATAAAGTAAAAGTGCATTGAAGTGTTGGTTTATATTGATTGTCAACTTGACAAGACCTAGAATCACCTGTTAGGGATTAAATACATGAGGTTCATTGATGGGGGAAGACCCACCTTCAATATACATACCCCACGGTCTGAGAGATGGCTTGGTTTTTGTCTGCAAAGCCTAAGGACTCAAGTTCAATTCCCCAGTAGCCACACAAGCAAGAGGCACAGGGTGGCACATGTGTCTGGAGTTTGTTTGCAGTGGCTGGTGGTCCTGGTGCACCCACTCTTTCTCTCTTGACCTGCCTCATCCTCTCCTATGTTGGCCGGTGGCACGAAGGTCGAAATGGGCCTCGAAGGAGGGAGTGGGAATGAATCTGAGACAAGAACACAAGGAATGGAGCCAAGACAAGTTCTGATCAAGGATCAGGTTCATTCAGGCAGACATTAGGTTATATACAGAAGATAGAACTTTCTCGACAATGCATATGTGCCTAAGGTCAGCTTCACCAGGCACTGATGATTTTTTCTCTACTTCCTCCCTGTCAACGTAATGATGTGGCACCAGCTGATTTCTCCTGACATCCTCTCCCCACCATGACGGACTCTACCCCCTGAAAGTATAAACCTCAATGAACTCTTCCCCACTTAAACTGATTTTTTCCCCTGAAGATGGATGCCCTTTAACCACAAATAAATACACTTTCATGTTTTAAAAAGTCAAGAATTTTCATTTTGTGGTAGATGCCATTCTAATTTTTTCCATGTGTATGTGGAATGCAAACAGAAATGGGATCAAAAAAGTTATTTCTGACGATGGGTGGAGGGAACAGCTGGGACACCTTCAAAGGTAACATTCCTAAAATATGGACTAGGAAGCAGAAATAGCATGGCATTTCTTTTAATTGCCATTATTTAAGCATCCTCGTTGGATAGCTTTCCTATCAGTCCTGCTAGAGCTTGAGTTTAGGTCAATGCAAGCCGCCAGGAATGCTCTGGTAGCAGATGCAGCACTGCCCTGCTCAGTGCACTTTGGTCCAGGACTGCAGGAAAGAAGGGGGTGTCAAGCGAACCAAACTTAAAAAGGGCAACCAATCCAGGGCCCCAAGACTGGCACTTATGGTTTGGGAGAAGCCACCAAGGAACCTCCTGACCCACCAAGTACAACCCAATGCCACCAGTCTGAGCAGATCCATGTCTCCATGCAGTCCCAACTTTTCAGTCCATCGCTTCTTTTAAAAAAGTATTTATTTTGTTTTGTTTTGTTTTGTTTTTTGATTTTTCGAGGTAGGGTCTCATTCTAGTTCAGGCTGACCTGGAATTCACTATGTAGTCTCAGGGTGGCCTTGAACTCATGGTGATCCTCCTACCTCTGCCTCCCAAGTGCTGGGATTAAAGACGTGCGCCACCACGCCCGGCTAAAAAAGTATTTATTTTGACTTCTGGCCAAAATGGCAAGCGCGTAACTGCACCACACAGCCCCGGGAAAGAAAGGCAAGACATTAAGAGTTCACTGGGCCTTTTAGGGGAGAGAAATCTCCAATAGATTACCAGTGGGAGGGCATAGAGGTGGAAAAACAGGGAATCACTGATTCCCCCACGTGTAGGTAGCCAACCCCTCCCCCAAACAGCCACCGTACCCACAGTCCCAGCTTCAGGAAATCCTGCACTTACTGTAGGAAAAGGGTCCCAGGCCAACATACTTCCAATTGCCTCACTGCATAGGGGCAATTGCCCTGCTACCGCTGCCCACGAGTGCCCTTGGCCAGGCTACTCCTGCTGGCCCATTGGAGCTCAGGTTCTTTGATCAATTTGCCCACCAAACAGCGCCTCCACGCTGATCCCTGTTTGTGGAAGCTTAGTGTGCTCAATCCACTTGCTCACTTACTGCTTCAGCCACTGCATATTCATGCACGAGACCAGGCCCATTGCAACTCCCCACACGAGCTCAGACTGTGTCTGTCCCTTGCGCCAGCTCAGGGTCCAGCCCATCCCTGTCTGCTGCCCCAGCTGACCACCATTGTCTTGTTGCGGGGAAGCTCAGACTGCTTCCGGGTCCCAGTGTTCTGCCACACCACAGTTTGGGACGCTTCAGTGCTTGGTGCCTCAGTGTCCCTCCGAGTGCAAGCGCAGGCAGCTTTGGCACATTACCGCGTGAGAGCTCAGGCAACTTTGGTGCACTGGCAGGCAGAAGCTCAGGCGGCTTTGGTAAGTGAGATCCAAAGCCTGGGCTGCTTAGCAAGTGCCTCAAGCTGCTTCAGATTCCCATTGTGCTTGAGCCCAGGCTGATCCACCTACCTACGTGCCCATACACTGCAATGGGCAAACCACAGCACAAAAGAAATAACATGAAAAATCAAATGCAAGAAAATTCAGTTAGATCACCAAGTCCTACAATAAACATCTTTAATCAAAACAAAGAAGAGTTATTAGGATCAGAACACCAAAATGAAGCTATGACCAATGCAACCCTGATGAAGCTACTGGTAGAACTTGCAGAAAAGAAACAAAGGAGCAATAATTGTGTGGATGCTGCCATCACTCGACTGGAACTAATAGATAAGGAAATGGAAGGAGGTCAAAGACATTTAAGAGATATAAGGGAGAGTGAAAAAAAGAGGACCTCAAAAATCAGCTGGCCATGCTAAATGAAGACATAAAGAAATGCAAGGATGAATTCCAAGAAGCATCAAGAAAATCAGAAAATGATGTGAAAAGGGAGCTTGACAGAGGGGTGGAAATTATACATAGAAAAGCGGTAGAAAATGCAAACTTAATTGAACAAGTCCAAAACTCTCTAGAAGCTCTCAAGAATAGAGTCAGCCATGTGGAGGATAGAAACTCTGATCTGGAAGACAAGATGGAAGAAACAGTTTGAGAGTTCAAAATTTCAGTAAGTTCAAAAGTACCTGTGAACAGAACATGAGGGAATTGTGGGATACACTTAAACGTCCTAATATCAGGATCATTGGAATACCAGGAGAAGAAATTCAGACCAAAGGCATGGAGAACTTACTTAACAAAACAATTCAAGAAAACTTCCCCAGCCTCTTAAAAGAAACGCCCATCAAGATACAAGAAGCCAACAGAACTCCAAACAGACAGGACCAAAGAATAAACTCTCCAAGACATATTGTCATTAAGACTCTAAACATTGACACCAAAGAGAAAATCCTAAAAGCAGCTAGCAAAAACAGCATATCCCTTTAAAGGTAACCCCATCAGAATTTCTCCAGACTAATCAATGGAATTCCTGAAAGCTAGAAGGGCCTCGAATAAAATCCTGCAAAGTCTAAGAACCTATGGCTTCCAACCCAAACTACTCTACCCAGCAAAATATCCCTCATAATAGATGGTGAAAGAAAAACTTCTCATGACAAAACTCAGCTTCACAATCATATGAATACAAAACCAAACCTACAGAGAGTATTTCAGGAAATTCTCCACAGAGAAGAAACAAATAATCAACATCAAATGCCTACAAGAAGCAGATCACAAAGCGAAACTCAGAGTAGACACAAAAAACTTCAAAGTCCATGAAAACAGCAAACCACATATACCATCACAATATGGCAGGGATCAAATCAAACCTCACAGTCATTAACCTAAATATTAATGGCCTTAATTCACCCATCAAGAGACACAAGCTAACAGGATGGATCAGAAAATTAGACACCTCAACCTGTTGTCTTCAAAAAACCCACCTTGCCACTAAAGACAGACACCTCCTCAGGGTAAAGGGTGGAAAACAATATTCCAAGCAAACAGGAATGAGAAATAAGCAGGCATAGCTATACTAATATCAGATAAAATAGACTTCAAACCAAAAATAATCAAAAAAGACAAAGAAGGCCATTTCCCACTTATCAAGGGAATGATCCATCAAGAGGATATTACAATCATAAATCTGTATGCACCAAACACAGGGGCACCACAGTTCATAAAACAAAACCTAGTTCACAATAAAACAGAAATAAGCACCAACACCATCATAGTTGGGGACTTCAATACACCATTATCATTAATAGACAGATCATCCAAACAGAAACTCAATAGGGAAGTAAGAGATCCCAACAAAACCATAGAGCACTTAGACCTAATGGACATCTACAGAACTTTCCATCCCAAATCCACAGACTACACATTCTTCTCAGCACCTCATGGAATATTCTCTAAAATAGACCATATAATGGGTCACAAAGCCTGCCTCTGCATATTTAAGAAGATTGACATAATTCCCTAGAAATCAACAACAAAAGACCCACCAAGAATCCCAACGGCACATGGAAACTGAACAAAACACTTTTAAACAATAAATGGATAGTGGATGAAATAAGAAATGAAATAGCAAAATTTCTAGAATTGAATGACAATGAGAACACATCATACGAAAACTTATGGGACACAATGAAGGCAGACCTCAGGTGAAAATTCATAGCACTCAATGCCTTCATAAAAAAGACACAGAGATCCCAAATCAATAACCTAACAATCCACCTAAAGGCACTGGAAAAACAAGAAAAATCCAACCCAAAGAGCTCCAGAAGGAAAGAAATAATTAAAATCAGAGCAGAAATCAATGAATTGGAAACCAAGGGAACAATTAAGACAAGTGACAAAACAAAGAGCTGGTTCTTTGAAAAAAAATAAACAAGATTGGCAAACCCCTGACCAATTTGATCAAGCAAAAAAAGAGATGATTCAAATTAACAGAATTCAAAATGAAAAAGGAGAGATCACAACAGACATAAGTGAAATTGGGAGAATCATCAGGACTTATTTAAAAATCTCTACTCCACAAAACTGGATAATGTGGAGGAGATGGATAATTTCCTGGATGTATACCATCTATCAAAGCTAAACTCAGAGCAGATTAATCTCCTAAACAAACCTATCACACTCACTGAGATTGAAAAAGTAATTTAAAAACCTCCCCCAAAAGAAGAGTCCAGGACCAGATGGCTTCTCAGCTGAATTCTACCAAACCTTCATGGAAGAACTCAAACCAATCTTCCTTAAACTGTGCCACACAATTGGAGAACAGGGTAAGCTACCCAACTCCTTTTATGAAGCCAGTATCACCCTAATTCCAAAACCAGGCAGAGATGCCACAAGAAAAGGAAACTACCAGCCTATTTCCCTGATGAACTTAGATGCAAAGATCGTGAACAAAATCCTCGCAAACCGAATCCTACAACACATCAAAAGCATTATCCAACTTGACCAAGTGGGATTCATCCCAGGAACACAGGGGTGGTTCAACATACAGAAATCTGACAATGTAATATACCACATAAACAAGGATAAACATAAAAACCACATGATCATCTCAATAGATGCAGAAAAGTCCTTTGACAAGATACAACATCACTTCATGATCAAAACATTGGAGAGAATTGGCATGGTTGGGTCTTATCTTAACATAATAAAGGCAATATACAAAGCTCCTAAGGCCCAAATAATACTTAATGGAGACTGGAGGAATTACCATTAAGATCAGGAACAAGACAGGGTTGTCCACTCTCACCTCTGCTCTTCAATATTGTGCTGGAAGTCCTAGCTCAAGCAATACGATAGGAGAAGGAAATAAAAGGGATACAATTTGGAAAGGAAGAAATTAAGTTAGTTCTATTCACTGATGACAGGATTGTATATGTAAGAGACCCGAGAGACTCCATCCCAAAACTCCTGAAGGTGATTAACTCCTATAGGAAAGTAGCAGGATACAAAATCAATGCACAAAAATCAGTAGCCTTTCTATATGCAAATGACAAAGATACAGAGAAAGAAATAAGGGACATGTTCCAATTTTCAATAGAAGCAAAAAAAAAAAAAAAAAAAAAACCTTGGAATAACATTAACCAAAGAAGTGAAAGATCTATATAACAAAACCATAAAAACACTCAAAAAAGAAATTGAGTAGGACTTGAGAAAACGGAAAGACCTCCCATGCTCCTTGAGAGGCAGAATTAACATTGTGAACTTGGCAATCCTACCAAAGGCAATATACATATTTAATGCAATTCCAATTAAAATCCCAATAGTGTTCTTCAAAGAGAAAGAAAAAATGATCTCAAATTCCATACGGAAAGTCAGAAGGCCTCACATATCCAAACATATCCTCAGCAAAAGAAATACCTCTTGAGGCATCACCATACCTGATCTAAAGCTATATTGCAAAGCCAATGTAATAAAAACAGCATGGTACTGGCATAAAAACAGGAGTATGGACCAATGGAATAGACTTGAGGACCTGGACTTTGGGTCAAGCAACTATAGCTACTTGATATTTGACAAAGGCGCAAACAATATAGGCTGGAAAAAAGACAGCATCTTCAACAAATGGTGCTGGACAAACTGGATAACCATATGCAGGAAATTGAAACTTGATCGACACATTTCACCATGCACTACACTCAAGTCCAAATGGATCAAAGACCTCAATATAAGACCAGAAACTCGACTACTACTGGAAGAAAATTGAGGAAGTACTTTCCATTATATAGGAATGGAAGAAGACTTCCTGAACAAAAACCCCAGTAGCTCACGATCTTAAACAGTCACTCAACCAATGGAATCACATGAAGCTGAAGAGTTTCTTTACAGACAAGCATACAATAAGCAATGCCAATAGATTACCCACAGAATGGGAGAAAATATTTTCTGGTTATCCAACTGACAGAGGCCTAATCTCTAGAATCTACAAAGAACACAAAAATCTAAACAGTAAAAAGTCAAACACCCACTCACAAAATGGGGCAAAGAGCTGAACAGGCAGTTCACAGAGGAAGAAATACAAATGGGAAACACAAAGAAAATGTTCATCATCCCTAATCATCAGGGAAATGCAAATTAAAACAACTATGTGATTCCACCTTAACCCAGCAAGGAGAGCAAACATCAAAAAATCAAATGAAAGTAAATGCTGGTGTGGATGTGGAGAATTAGGAACCCTCATCCACTGTTTGTGGGAATGTAAGATGGTACAATCTCTTTGGAAAGAAATATGGAGATTTGTGAAAAAGCTGACTTTAGAGATACCAACAGACCCAGTCATTCCCTTACTGGGCATCTACCCTAAAACCTTCAAACCACAGGCTAGAGAGATTTGCTCAACCATGTTTGTAGTGGCTCAATTCATAATAGCTAAGAGCTGGAATCAACCCAGATGTCCATCACTAGAAGAATGGATAACTATGGTGGGGTATATCTACACAATGGAATTCTATACAGCAGTAAGAAAAAATGACGCAATGAAATTTGAGGAAAACATGTTGAACCTGGAAGAGATCATGCTCAGTGAACTTACCCAATCACAGAAAAAAAATTGCCACATAGTCTCACTCATCTACAGCACCTAACCTGAGTCTAACTAAGATGCCTTACATACCCAGCAAGCATCTCATGGACTAGACAATAGGATGGGTGGGGAGGGAGTGGAGGGCAACGGAGGGGGTAGGAAACACAAATCTCAACCCAAATGGTAATGGTACCATGAAATTCTACGTCCTAAAAGGCAGACAAATGGGTAAACCTTTACCAGGCCCTTAGAGGGAACACCTGAACCACAAGACACTGGAGAGTGTATGAGGAAGAGTGACCTTAATCTTCTACAGCTTCTCTCTCTCTCTCTCTCTCTCGCTCTCTCTCTCTCTCTCCTCTCTAACTCTTTTATATTAGTTAACTTTTTCTTCCTTTTCTTAGTGGGCATGGACCTGTAACTCCCAGTACCAGCATGTGGCTATCATCTACAATGAGCTTTTGATCCGAGAGACCTATAAGGTTTCCTAAAAGAAAGACAGATTTCTGTCAGAGTACTTGATGACGTACCAAAGGTTAGTGGTAAGACCCTACTGCTGAAGACACCTTATGTGGTTGACACATAAAATGGAATGGCATGGCTGGAAGCTGGAAGAGAGTCAGTCCCCAGACAGTCAGTGCATCTAGTGCCAGAAGGTGCTACATGGGCGACTAGGGGAAAATGACCAATTCCTGTCCAAGCAACTTACTTGGCAGCAAATAACCTGTCGTGATGCTCACACAAGTGCAATAGTGGCACAAAGCCATGGTGGGAAACCAAGTGCTCTCGATTTGGCTAACTGATCCCCTCAGTGGTATGGGACCCAGAGCTGGAGCTGGGAAACAAGTCAGAACTATATCCAAACATAAGCCCACTCTCCATTATCAAGCTACCACCAAACGTGGGCTACAAGAGGGTCTACACCTATTAAATTCTCTATTAAAAAGTAAGGGTTATCTCATTTCTCTGTTGGAGAATCTGCTTCTCTTTTTCAGACAGATGTAGATCCAAAGGAGAGAGCCACCCCATCATACCTCAAAAGGGCCCTGGATGAAACTAAGAAAAATTGGAGAAACAAGCAAGGGCGCTGTTTTCCTGATGAACCGGATACCAGCACAATGGTGAAGGAGATCAACACAGAGAAAAATCAACTCCTACCAAATCAGAGATCCAGAGACCCAGAGGCCCCCAACACCTCATCACTGAAGCAGACCAAAAATGAACCCAACATGGCTCAGGGAAATTTTGCGGAAGAGGGGACAGAAAGAATGCCAGAGCCACATGTTGGGTCATGATATGCAGAGACATAACTGTGGGCTAACCTCAGAATGCATGGCCCATATACCTCAACAAAGAGGGGCCAAGTGGAGGGTGTAGGTCATGGATGGGTCTAATAATGGTACCAAATTGACTGTATTCGCTGAGTACAAAACTAATTAATAAAAATATATGTATATTTTTAAAAAGTATTTATTTATTTATTTGATAATAAATGAGGCAGAGAGAGTGAGAGAAAGAGAGAGAGAAAGAATGGGCCTGCAGAGCATCCAGCTACTGCACACAACTCCAGACACACATGCTACCATGGGCATCTGGCTTAACGTGTGTCCTGGGGAAGGGGTTCACAGGGAAGCGCCTTAACCCCTGAGCCATCTCTCCAACCCTCTCCCGTCCTTTGTTTTTTTTTTTTTTTTTGTTTTTTTTTTTTTGGTTTTTTCGAGGTAGGGTTTCACTCTGCCCCAGGCCGACCTGGAATGAACTATGTAGTCTCAGGGTGGCCTCGAACTCACGGTGATCCTCCTACCTCTGCCTCCTGAGTGCTGGTATTAAAGGCGTGCGCCACCACTTTGGCTCTTCCCCCCCTTCCACCCCCACCCCCGCGGTAGAGCTTCACTCTAGTCCAGGCTGACCTGGAATTCACTAAATAGTCTCAGGCTGGCTGGACTTGAACTCATGGTGATCCTCCTACCGCTACCTCCCATGTGCTGGGATTAAAGGTGTGCACCACCCCGCACCCATTCCCTTCTTTAAAAATATGTATATTTAAGAGAGAAACAAGCAGAGAGAGAGAGAATGAGAATGCAGGGTGTGCCAAGGCCTCCAGCCACTGCAAGCCAACTCCAGGCGCCACCATGTGTAGCTGGCTTTATGTGGGTTCTGGGGAATTGAACCCAGGTCTTTAAGCTGGGCAGGCAAGGGCCTTCCCTCTCCCGATTCAAGCCCTGCATCTGTTCCCCAGAATACACATTCGAACATGGAAGGACCCTGGCTAAGCAGGCCAACTTTTTCTATGCGTGAAAGAAAAAAAAAGCTCAGTGAGTCTGGGGCGCACCAGGAAAGGAACAAGTGGTGCGCATCCCCTTGCCCCTAGCCAGGGGCCTGCTCAGAGCGGCTCCAGGCCCGGCCTGGTTGCGCGTCTGCGCGGCTATAGCTTTGCCCTGAGGCTGGAGGAGCACCGCTGGTGGTGGGCCGTGTTGGAACGCGCCTGCTGAAGGAACGCATGCGCAATACGGTGCGACAGCGCCACGACACCCTGTGTAATGCGTAGACACGGAGGGAGTGGAAGGGCCTCGCGTGCGCGAAGTGCGGCTCGGGGTGAACAGGGAGGAGCAGCACAGCTCTTCGCCGCCCCCACACGCCCCTTCGTCGCTGTGGAGACTCCGGCGCCGGCTTCCCGACCAAGGTCGGTCACCCACCTCATGTTCGACGTGGACGGGGTACTTCTGAGTGAGCAGCTTCCAGCGAAGTCTGTCCAGAGGGAAGGGCCCGACAGCGAGGACCCTGGGCCCAGAAACCGGGCCGCGGAGGCGCCCGCGCTCCCACGTCTCTGCTGACTGAGGGGTACACATGGCAGCCTGGCCCCTGCGCGCCTTCCGGTGGGACAGGGGCACGTGGGCTCGCAGTCCCTTTGCGGCCACTCAGCCCATGGGCACTGACCACTCGAGGCCCTGCCGCGCCCCTTCTTCCCCGTCCCAACCCACCCGTGCCTCAGTTTCCCTGTCTGTTCCCTTATGAACCTCCACCGCTCCCTCCTATCCCCCGTGCCTCAGTTTCCCTGTCTGCAAAACAATTTTCAGGGTTATCTGACCCTTATGAACCTCCACCGCTCCCTCCTATCCCCCGTGCCTCAGTTTCCCTGTCTGCAAAACAATTTTCAGGGTTATCTGACCCTTATGAACCTCCACCGCTCCCTCCTATCCCCCGTGCCTCAGTTTCCCTGTCTGCAAAACAATTTTCAGGGTTATCTGACCCTTATGAACCTCCACCGCTCCCTCCTATCCCCCGTGCCTCAGTTTCCCTGTCTGCAAAACAATTTTCAGGGTTATCTGACCCTTATGAACCTCCACCGCTCCCTCCTATCCCCCGTGCCTCAGTTTCCCTGTCTGCAAAACAATTTTCAGGGTTATCTGACCCTTATGAACCTCCACCGCTCCCTCCTATCCCCCGTGCCTCAGTTTCCCTGTCTGCAAAACAATTTTCAGGGTTATCTGACCCTTATGAACCTCCACCGCTCCCTCCTATCCCCCGTGCCTCAGTTTCCCTGTCTGCAAAACAATTTTCAGGGTTATCTGACCCTTATGAACCTCCACCGCTCCCTCCTATCCCCCGTGCCTCAGTTTCCCTGTCTGCAAAACAATTTTCAGGGTTATCTGACCCTTATGAACCTCCACCGCTCCCTCCTATCCCCCGTGCCTCAGTTTCCCTGTCTGCAAAACAATTTTCAGGGTTATCTGACCCTTATGAACCTCCACCGCTCCCTCCTATCCCCCGTGCCTCAGTTTCCCTGTCTGCAAAACAATTTTCAGGGTTATCTGACCCTTATGAACCTCCACCGCTCCCTCCTATCCCCCGTGCCTCAGTTTCCCTGTCTGCAAAACAATTTTCAGGGTTATCTGACCCTTATGAACCTCCACCGCTCCCTCCTATCCCCCGTGCCTCAGTTTCCCTGTCTGCAAAACAATTTTCAGGGTTATCTGACCCTTATGAACCTCCACCGCTCCCTCCTATCCCCCGTGCCTCAGTTTCCCTGTCTGCAAAACAATTTTCAGGGTTATCTGACCCTTATGAACCTCCACCGCTCCCTCCTATCCCCCGTGCCTCAGTTTCCCTGTCTGCAAAACAATTTTCAGGGTTATCTGACCCTTATGAACCTCCACCGCTCCCTCCTATCCCCCGTGCCTCAGTTTCCCTGTCTGCAAAACAATTTTCAGGGTTATCTGACCCTTATGAACCTCCACCGCTCCCTCCTATCCCCCGTGCCTCAGTTTCCCTGTCTGCAAAACAATTTTCAGGGTTATCTGACCCTTATGAACCTCCACCGCTCCCTCCTATCCCCCGTGCCTCAGTTTCCCTGTCTGCAAAACAATTTTCAGGGTTATCTGACCCTTATGAACCTCCACCGCTCCCTCCTATCCCCCGTGCCTCAGTTTCCCTGTCTGCAAAACAATTTTCAGGGTTATCTGACCCTTATGAACCTCCACCGCTCCCTCCTATCCCCCGTGCCTCGTCTGCAAAACAATTTTCAGGGTTATCTGACCCTTATGAACCTCCACCGCTCCCTCCTATCCCCCGTGCCTCAGTTTCCCCGTAGGCATAACAACCTCCAGGCCCACCTACCCCCCATCTTCCCCACATCCCTCCCTCCCAATTCACCCGTGCCTGTTTCCCCTTCTGCAGAATAACCTGGAGGGTTACCTTCCGCCCCTTCTCCCGCCCTCCCTCTCTCCTTCCTAACCCACCGGTGCCTGCAAAACAATCGCAGGGTTACCAGGCCACCTGCTCCACACCTGCTGTGACGTTGCGTGACACTTGGTTATAGCATGTCAACACTTTGCCCCATCATCTTGCGATATTTGGAGACAGTGTGTGTGGTGATGGCGGGCAGGGGTGTAGCCTGTTGTACTATGAGGGAATGAACACGCCAGGGCCTCCAGAGACTGCAAATAAATTCCAGATTGCATCTGGCTTATGAGGGACCTGGAAAATCAAATGTGGTTCTTTAGGCTTTGCAGACAAGTGCCTTAACTGTTGAGCCATCTCTCCAGCCCTAAATATATATAAACACATACATACATATATATTTGTTTTTTTTTTTTTTTCAAGAAAAGGGCCTTAAAAGTTGCTTTAACTATTCTTTCAAGAACCCATCAGAAATAGAGGGCATTTGAATTTCTCTTTCAAGAAAGGATTCTTCAGGGCTCTGGAAAGGAAGCCTGAGAGAATCCTGAGTGGAGATAATTTAAATGTGGAGGGGAAATTTTTGTTTTTACCATCTAGAATAGCTTTCTTTAATTTCCATCCATCCCATCCCACACCTAAGATCACCCGAAAAACTCTTTAGTGGCTGCTCTCTTGGACCACACTCCTAAAAAGAGGTATCCATTTATATCTATGCTTGCAAAACCCCTGGATCATATAATACTAATGCAAAAAAAGAAAAAAATCTCTCTTCCTCCTTTGAACAGAGCTCAAGGAAGGCAGAGGGGACACTGAGTACATTTCCACAGCAACATTGTCAGCCTGTGTTCATTAATTCCCTTTAGACATGCAAATCCCCCACCATCATGTGCCTCCTCTCCCCTATTCATTGAGATTCCTTCCTTTTCAGTTGGAGGAAATCAGCTTGGGGTTTAGGAGAGGTAGTTTAAGGGACCTGTAGGAAGTGGCTCTGAGTGGATGTGTGACAGGAGGCTGAGAAGACAGGGGAAATGAGAGGAGAAGGCAAACTGTAGGATGGGATCATAGGAAAGTTTGAGAAAAGCATCTGTCACAGGTTTTTTCTCTCATTTATTGGTAGGTGGAGCAGATGAACACACAGAATGGGGCTCTGGAGACACTA